>JAXGGA010001156.1:0-166678 GCA_038373865.1 Uloborus plumipes
TCTACCCTTTGTAAATTTCGACCTTGAAAGTAGCATTTTACATGTGGTGATGGTCCCTAAATCTTTGGTCGGTCATTACTTTTGTTCTACTGGTCCTAAAGTGATGCCGCTTGGTACCCAGCGTACTTTTGGCCCCCCATACCTAATTATGTACCAAATGTAGGGAGGGGTTCCCTTTTGAAAATTCAGACTTTGAGTTCATTTTACTTTGTATATAGCCCCTTATCAAAATTTTACTCACATAGTTTTAAAGAAGACTTTAATCCGTGTCAGAAGACACCTTTCTTTTGTTCTTGGCAAGCATAGCAGCCGAATAATTCAGAGTGTTTCGTTTTTTTTTTTTTTTTCTATGACTGTACAATAGGGTGGGGCGAAAAATAAAAAGTTTTCCAGATCAACTTCTAATAGTTGCCAAAAGTTGTCTTTGGTGATAACTTTTGTGCAACATTGGAGAAAAATTGGTTAATATCTTCAGGGGGCGCTGCGATCGCAAAGTTTTACCATAGCTTTTATAGGGATTTTATGGTTAAAATATGAAAAAGAATGCCTTTAGCTAGTCTCTTTGCGTTTTTTTTTTACTCAAAAGATGGTTTCATGCATTCAAAACATATGAAATAAATCCCAAACATTATGTTATATGATATATTTATACTTAAAAAAAAATCCCTTTTTTCACATTTTTATTTCTTTTTAAATGCTTGAAATATAAATATATCATATAAAGGATTTTTTTGAGAGTTATTTCATATGCTTTGAATGCATGAATATAACTTATGAGTAAAAAAAAGGCAATGAGATTAGCTAACGGCATTGTTTTTCATATTTTAACCATAAAATCCCGATAAAAGCTATGATAAAACTTTTCGATCGCAGCGCCCCCTGAAGATATTAACCGATTTTTCTCAAATTTGGCACATAAGCTAACTATCACCAAAGACAACAGGTATCGAAGCTAACTCGAAGATTTAAATTTTCAATTGTGATTTATCAAAACAATACATGCCATAAGAAAATTTGTGAAACCATCGGTGAAAAGATAACCGTTTAAAGTGCACCATTGTAAACTATTCCAAACAAAGTTAGAGTTTGGAAAGGGAACTATTCTATACAAAGATAAAGTTTGAAAAGTCATAGGAAATAAAATGTAATTGATAATAAAAAATTATACAATTAAAGAAATGGTACAAATTGAGCAGTGTAAAGATTATAGTGTGTTGAAGTTCAATATTTTTGACAAATTTATTTAGAAAAACGAAACCTCGTAATTCCTCCTGGCCAAAAACCCCAGACCAGCAAGTTTACTGGAGTTAATTAATTTTGGGGCGATTTTCGACTTGGCAACCATTCGTCGTATTACCCCTAACGTGTACCAGGGAATCAAGCCCGCTCGGTTAAAAAAAAAGGTTTGTAAACTCGTGTTTTTTCTAAAGTGCGAAGTACTTATTTAAATAAACATGAAAAGCATTTTTGAGCCTTTGGTTGCAATTACGCATTCAAAACAGCCGTAATTTATTTTAAAAAACACATCCTTATTTGATCCATGTTCATCGTAAAACCACACAAAAATTCCATTTCATTTGGCTCCGAAGGCGCGGGAGGGGTTGATGAGAATGGATGCAGAGTCCCTGTTCTCCAGTACGCATTTGATTCCAGTTGGTTTTGACTTTCACTTCCTTTACACTCCAGGTCCCCCTCCCCCCCCCCCCCCCATGTACATACCACAACTCGATTTTTAACCGGGATGGGGCCCTGAAGAGCGCTCTATTCATTTTTGAAAAAGGCGCAAGGACCGAGTAAACCCTTGGCCCAGCACACCCCAAAGGTTTCGTTTCAGTTGGCGGATTTTGTGACCACGAACATTTTTAACGTCCCCCAGCAACCATTAATGAAGACGGTGGATCTTTGATCGGCGGCTATATGATCGACCCGAGACCCTCCGGTTACGAGTCCGACGACTTACCGATTGGACTACTGCGGCCTCAGGCCCCTATATAGACGAGCCGACGCATCAAGTTTACCACTTTGTATCCAGCGTGTGTGTGAGGATTGTCTTTTCTGGCCAGTTATCGCTTTTTGGTAACTTTTTACGTAAATTTAACAAAACTTGGCAATGTCCCGAAACTTTACTCTGGTAACCCTAATTCCTCAACAATGAAAAATGAAAGTGAAAGTTAATGAGTTGGATCCAAAGTGGTGAAACTTAAGCTTGATGCGTCGGCCTGTCTATATAGCGGCTCTACCGTCGCCCATACCCAATTCTAACTTTATTTTGATCGATCTCTTTTAAATTTCAAAAACAATAACAATTCTAACGTGTTGCCAAGAATTAGTTCCCAATTACCATAAAAATATAAATTTACGCTGATGTGATTTATATGAAATCCATTGTTAACACGTGGTCGCTATGAAACAGTAACAATAAGAGTAATCATAAAGAAAATGGCTAGTAAGAAATCTTCTCAAACTTTTAATGAATCCTATCTGTAAATCCGAACTGTTCGACCGTAGCGCTTCAAAACCGACGCCAATCGATTCCTCGTGGCCAAAAACCCCAGACCCCCAAGTTTACCGGAGTTTATTAATTCTGGGGCGATTTTCGACTTGGCAACCATCTCTCGTATTATAGTATAGGATTAGAAGTTGATCTGAATTTTTTTTTTTTTTTTCGCCCCACCCTAATGTACAATGCTACTTTCAAGTCAAAGTTTACAAAGAGTAGACAAACAATATTTTTCGAAATTATTAGAAATTAACTATAGCTACTCGCTATAATCTCTTTGCTTTTTGTAATTAATTACTAATTCTCGGATTGTGTTAAAGTTATAATATTTTTTGCAACTTATGAAAAAAACCCTATTATTGGAGTTCAAGGGAAAAATGTAACATTCTATCTTTTTGATCAAACAAAGATAAATGCTTACTTTTGTTACACGCTAACTTCAGCAGCACATACCTTCTGGAGAGAGAGATTACCTTTTAAAAGTCTTTGTATTTATATAAACTACTGTATTAGGATCGGTAATAATGTTAAAATCGTGGCTCATAATTCAAAGAAATAAACGCCGAATCGTCATAGAGTGTTCCGAGTCAACAGTTTTCCGAGCAAATCTACGAAAACAGTTTCCTGAATTGCTGCATGTTGCATGAAAGGCGACTTTGAGCTCCCGTTGTGGATGCTCCTGTGAAATCACTTCTAGATTGTTTCTCCATCAAAATATTATATGGTTCCAGATCATCATTTTTTTCAAATATAATTTCATAATTCATAAAAACTTCAAATTTTCATCTAAGATGAAGTTTAGGACGTTTTTACTGCTGGGTTGGTTCATACTTTAACATAAAAAAAAAAACAATCTTTGCCGTACCTAACGTGGTTTAGGTATTGTACGCACAAGTATAAAAAATATTTTTATCATTATAAGGTGTTTTTTTCTCAGTTCAATTGTGAAGCAACGGCTGGGGCAAATTTAAAATGATTTGGTTTCAAAGTAAAATGACGGTGCTGATCACAAATATGTAATAAAGGGGGGGGGGGGGTCATAGAAAATTTTTAATTGATGCCGGTTTTTATATGAAGGCGACTTCTAAACAATAATTTATCAATAGAAATTTAAAGAGCACATTATTCCTGAAAAAATAACACATTATACGTATCTCTTCTTAATAGTGTTCTAATACAAGCGAGTGTCTTCTTTTCTTTTTTCTATGACTGTACCAACAGTACCAGAGGTATAAAGATCAACTGCATTCCATGTTCACTCTACAACAGTGGTGGCCAACCCGCGGCACGCGTGCCACAATGTGGCACGGCAGACCAGTAACAGTGGCACGCGAAGATTTTTCGAAAAAAATCCAAAAATGAGGAACAAATGTCTATCTCAAAAATATTGACAAAAACTAAAACCCTTAAACTGATAAATATAATGATAAAATGACAATTAAGTATCAGGAGGCTGGCTTACAAATTGTCTGAACTACAATATTGCGAAGAACTTAGCGTTAGCTTCGGGCATCCAACGGAAGCTGTGACGCTACAGTACTGTACGCTCTTTGTAAAGCATATTTGTGCTTGACACGAATGAAATTTTCGATGCTGCAGAATGGATTCTTGATCTGCAATAGTTTCAGCTACGAGTGATGAAATAAAAAAAAATAAATAAATATATAACTCTGCAACTGAAATTAAGAACTCAGATTTGACAAAATTCGGTTTGGTTGCACAAATGAAGGCCTTTAAATTGTTTTTGTTACATTACTGGAAAATAATTTGGGAAAAAAACAAAAGTGTTATCGAATTATCTATCACAAGTTCCTTGCCCAGGAATGATACTTTTTCTCTGTTGGTGACCCTGTAGCTTTCACTGTATTAACAAGCTACGAATTAGAGCTCTGAATGTTTTGTGAACTTCTTCCAGGAGAAAACGGAGAGAGTATGACAAGTTATTCTTTCATTGAAATATGCAATAGCTATTCAAAGGAAAAATAATCATAAGATTTTAGAATTTTAGGGAGTGTGTTTTCAAAACATCTGTAAGGAAAGCAATGAGAACTTGGAACTTAGAAATGAAGAATAGCAAATTAATTTAGCTATGTCATCTCTTAAAATCCTGCGTTTAAGTAATTTAAATTTAAGATTGTACAAAAATCAAGTCCTAAACCAGTAGAGGCCATCTATATTCTTTAATAATGAAAAACTTCAGTTTCTTTCTCTCTACTTTGGAGAAAACAGAATAAAACATTAAAAATTAATACTGAAAGTATCAACCGAAATTTAATAATTTTCTACTGATATTTGGAGAACATTTTACACCGATTTTAAGTATTCATTCAGTATTAGGTTTGATGATTTTCAGGATTATTAAACAAAAATGCTGATCTTTTCAAATCCTTGTTTATTTCTCTGCAAGACAATACATGTTACCTTTCTGAAATCCAAAGCGGAATTACTGACCTGTTGCATTGGTAATCAAATATAAGAGCTTACTTCAACAGAAAGTCACCCACGTTGTATAGAAATTTGGAAATTTGTAACAATAAAATGTTTTTCACATTTACACACTTTAGCCTTCTGATGCTGTTGTAGATTTTGTTAAAAAACGCTTAAAAACAATTTTTTTTGTTATAAATGCAGAAAAATCGAAATATTAATTGATAGCACTTAAAACACTTAAAACTTCTTAGGATTCTCAAGAACTAATCCTAAAATTAAGGACTTGGTAAAAAAGATAAAGACTCATAAACCACATCAAGTACAGACTATTTAATTTTTAGAATATAATGTTTGATGTTATTTGTTTCTATTTTAAGCATAAGCCAACTCACAGAACCTATGAAAGTGTTTACTAACGATAACTCTTAAGTTCAGACCTATTTTATCTTTATTATCATTTCGATTTAAATTACTCAGGGAAACAAGAAAAAATGTTTCATTTGAGTAAGAATTACAAAGTCAGCCTACATAAAATCTATTTTTAACTTTAAAAAAAAATTCAGTTCGTTGGAAAAATACAATGTGGCACGCTGAGTTTTTTCTCTTCAGATAGTGGCACTCTCCCTAAAATGGTTGGCCACCCCTGCTCTACAACATCAAATCTAACAGCTAGGACATACGCCCCAGTCCCGTTGTCACACTTTGTATTTTTAGAACTCTTTTCTGGTTTCCATTATTTAACATTATTGTTTTGAGCGATGGGTGTGAAAATCTGTTCGAAATTCAATTCGGTATCAAATTTGTGTTAAAATTGAGGAATCTGGGGTTGGGAGGCGGATGCTTCACACTGCGTGTGCGTAACAAGAACTTTTTTTGTTTCCCGTAAATGTACTTTCGTTCTGAATAAAAATATTGTTACTCGCCCCTCAATTTCAACTATTTTTTATGTTTTAGCAGGATAACCTCGGGGGCCCCGGACCTTATTTTGAGGATTGTTAACTTCTAAAATACTATGACTTAAAAAAAAAAATAACCAATTAATACCCATCTTCAGTTGTCTGCCAGTCAAATAAGTAATGTGTAAATATATAAAATAAAAGCGGTCTTGCTAACGCATTAGAAAAGAGGGATATCGGCGTCATATCCTTCTCCCTTGCAGTTAACGAGAGAAACATAATCATAGCAGAGTCAAAGGAAATAGAAACACTGAATTATTCGGTGGCCAATATTAGCAAGAGAAAGGTGTCTTCTTTAAAACTATGTGATTCAATTTGTGATAAGGGGCCATATACAAAGTGAAATGTTACAACCAAGTCGGAATTTTTAACCAATCAATGTCTAGTTTTAGTTATCTACCAGTTAATTGAGTAATGTTTAGTAAATATATTAAATAAAAACATTTGGAGGATCAAGAATATTAATAACAAAAAGTCATGCCTGTCTCGCTCACGATATTTGAGTGAGACAAAATGATAGTATAGTTCAGTGGTTCTCAACCTTTTCACGGCTAACGCCCCCTTTACAAGTGAAATTTTTTCCAACGCCCCCCTTTATATTAAAGGTGAGGGGATGTACGGAACGAGGCTTAAAGTTTAAAATAATTTCTTTCCAGAATTTTACAAAACGGTTAAACAAGATATATTTCCCTCATTAGTCGTTATTGGAATTAAAATGACGGATGTAGAAATAAAAAACAAATCTAAAATTAAAAATATTTTATTTTTAAAAGAATAATAACAAAATAAAATTAATTTAAAATAGAAATAAACAAGCAACAAAATTTTACTCTAAAAATGAAGGAAACAATCAGATGCAATAAAATAAACAAGCAAAGCATTTTTTTCTCGTTCAAAACATGAAAGGAACATTCAGAAATATATGTTAGTGAGATATTTGTTCTTGGTGGTTTAAAGCCAGTTTCCTCACGGTCGGTTTAATATTTTGTGTAAAGGTGAAGGCTCAAGTCTCTCAATTGCCAGGTAAAAACTTAGGAAAATAGCCAAATTGCACGAATGCCCCAGCCTAGAGCCGCTATATATAGGGGCCTTACCCCAGCCTATCGAGAAAGTATGTTGAATCCTCCATTAAATTTTGGCAATAGACACTGAAATCTGGTATCCTAAACGGGAAATTACTCAGTCTGAAAACCAGTTTCGTTTAGCAACAATCAAAATAGGTGAATGAAACTTGAAAACTTAATTTGACCATTTTCACTTGCAGATACAGGACGGTATTTTTATCTGTATGATAATTACTAAAAAAATGCGTTATTAATTTTTTTTTACAGCTATTAGAATTACATTGCTATGGTAAAAAGAATCAATCAAAAGTTCGGCTAAAAAATAACCAAGAGATGGTGCGGCTAATGCTTTTGAACTTTATCTAGCTACGTGTGATTAAATTAGCCAAATTAGCTAATAGTAGATAAAACCATGCAACCCTGATTGAAACTGCGATTTATTGTAACGGTTCTTCATTAGGTAAAGCTGGACCGCAGAGAGATGGCGGGTGACTTTGAAATGGAAACGGACCGCTTTATTTTGTAACAGGTAGCATCAGAGAGATCACGCAGGAAGAGAAAAGGTTTAATGTACGAGTTGGTAAAAAACAACTTTTGACGCTGATTCTTCCTATTTCAAATTGAAAGAGGTTCGTTTCCACTTCAAGGTCATCCGCCATCTCTCCGTGGTCAAGCTATAACATTCTCTCTCATGATTGTCGGACGCAAAAAATCACTAAGATGTCAAATCGCCACAAAAAAGAGAGACAGAGCGAAAAGGAAAAAAATATAAGCAAAAAAGCTAAACAGTCACCTCCGATAAACGTAAGTTTTAAGATTCCAGAGCACATAGTAAGTTTATTTTATAGTAGGCACAAATAATTCAAGTTAGATTCTTGATTTAATGCAAAATTTAATTTTGGTTTTTAAAATTAAAATAAATTCTAACACATTCATGATCGTCTGACCCCCAAATTTTCCCACCGCCCCCCTATCGCCCAAAATATACCCACCGCCCCCCTACTGCCCAAAACACGCTCGCCGCCCCTCACCATCTTCCCACCGCCCACAGGGGGGCGTTATCGCCCCCGTTGAGAACCACTGGTATAGTTGATCCCTAGCTTACGCGTGGGGAGGGGTTCCAAGACTCCTCGTGTCGGAATTTCGCGAAGAATTGAAATGTATGAATACGGAATTAGCATTGACGTACACAATTATTGTAGGCATTTGTAAACAGCTCTTACACCGTTTTGAACCATTTTCTTAACTGTATATTACCATTTCTTAAATAAATAATCACGGAATTTTTATTTGAATACGCTGAGTCAAAACGATATTTAAACTCGCACGTTGTGCTAACTTCTGCTTTCAGTGGTGCTAAATAGATCCAACTCCATCACGAAACTAATATTTAATCTATAACCTAGTCTATGCTTACGCTCAGCGTTTCCTTTCCGAAAATATCTCGTTACGTGAGAGGAATTCGCGTTTTTCGGAAATTTCGTTTCTCAATAAAAATTCGGGTTATACAGCCGTTTCGCGTAAGTCGGGTCGCGTTGAAGCAGGGATCGACTGTGCATTGTTGCTTCTTATAAGGACCTGGTCCAATTCCACTTTCATGCATAAGTCCTGAACATGTTTCGCTGCAGCCCCTTCCCCCCTCAAAAGAAAAGGATTGCGATTTTGTTTTCTTCAAAAAAAATATATCTTATATCTTTAAACGAGCAATTCTTGTATATATATTTATATATTTATTTATTTATTTATTTATTTTTCGGATCTCGAAAACGTCTCTGACGATTTCGATAAAACTTGGTATTTAGATGGAGTTTTGGTTTCTGAGTTCATCTACGTCGGCGTTTTTTCTGTAAAAACGCCAGTTTTCACAAAAAAAAAAACCGTTTCTTGTGCCTTCATTAAGTAAGTTTGAGACGTTTTCTTTATCGCCATTTTCTTTATGATTATTATCAAGTGTTACTGTTTCATAGCAACCACGTTTAAATTTAACAATGGATTTCATAGTTAATCACATCAGCGCGAGTTTAAATTTTATGGTATTTGGCAACGTTAAATTGTTATTGTTTTTTGAAATGTTAAAGCAAGGCTTCACTAGATAGTGTCTTATACAGGCTGTTTCATTTATTCAAAAGCCATGGGATAAAAGCAGTGGTGATTGTCCAGCGACATTTATTCAATTTTATGGCAACTTAGGGCCGAATTCAAGTGAAACATCATTGTAATCGCTTCGAGGCGATCGCAAATTGCAATCGCTACTGGAAGTCGAATTACATTAGAATCGCATCTCGTAGCGATTGTAACGTATCCAAAGTTGGGAATTTGCGATTGCATTGGTGAGTTGCGATCGTCCGTGTTTCACTTGAATTCCTGCCTTACATGATATGAAAATCGGATTATTTTACTTTTCAAGTACGATTTAAAAATTGAGTATAAAAATGTTACAGTTAGTTTACAAACACTTTTTTTCCTTCTCAAGAGTGTTTAGTAAGATATTTCAGGTAAAAAAATCAATAAATACGAAACTCAATTTTCTTAAAATATTAAGTTTTAAAACAAAATTACATCTATCTAATATCTTTAGACGCGACATTCTTGTATATATATATATTTCGGATCTCAAAAACGGCTCTAACGATTTTGATAAAATTTTGTATTAAGATAAAGTTTTGGTTTTTGCGTTCATCTACAGCGGCGTTTTTTCTGTAAAAACGCAAGTTTTCACAAAAAAACCCGTTTTTTGTGCCTTCATTAGAAGTTTGACGAGCTTTCTTTCGCCATTTTCTTTATGATTACTCTTATTGTTACTGTTTCATAGCAACCACGTTTTATTATAACAATAAATTTCATATTTAATCACATCAGCGTGAATTTAAATTTTTATGGTATTTTTCAAACGAGTTTTGGCAACACGTTAGAATTTTATTATTTTTGAAATTGAAAAGAGATGGATCAAAAGAAAGTTAGAATGGGGTGTGGGCCGCGGTAGTCCGATCGTTAAGTCGTCGGACTCGTAACCAGAGGGTCCCGGTCCGATCATATAGAGGAAGCCCAGCCGATCAAAGATCCACCGTCTTCATTAATGGTGGCTGGGGGACGTTAAAAATGTTCGTGGTCACAAAATCCTCCAAGTGAAACGATACCTCTGGGGGATGCTGGGCCAAAGGTTTGCTCGGCCCTTGGGCCTGGTTCAAAAATGAACAGAGCGCTCTTGGGGGAACCTTGGAGTGTGAAGTCAAGTGAAAGTCAAAACCAACTGGAACCAAATGCGTACTGGAGAACATGGACTCTACATCCATTCTCATCAACTCCTCCCGCGCTTTAGGCGCCAAATGAAATGAAATTGGGTGTGATTTTACGGTGAGCATGGATTAAATAAGGTTGTGTTTTTTAAAACAAATTACGGCTGTTTTAAAAGCATAATTGTAACCAAAGGCTTAAAAATGCTTTTCAAGTTTATCTAAATAAGTACTTCGCATTTTAGAAAAAAACACGAGTTTACAAACCTCTTTTTTTTTAACCGAGCGGGCTCGGTTCCCTGGTACTCTATCTTTAAACGAGCAATTCTTGTATGTTATTCGGATCTCGGAAACGGCTCTAACGATTTTGATAAAACTTTGTTTTTGGATATAGTTTTGGTTTTTGAGTTCATCTACATCGGCGTTTTTTCTGTAAAAACACGAGTTTTCACAAAAACCCCGTTGTTTGTGCCTTGCATTAAAAGTTTGAGAAGCTTTTCTTTGGCCATTTTCTATATGATTACTTTCATTGTTAGTTAGAGTCACTTAAACATGCAAAGAAAGCATGTTTTAAAAGCGTGTTGCAAAGCTCTTGAGTGTTATTTTTCCGTAAAATTTGACGTATTGCGTTCATGTTAGTCAGGAATGTCTTTAAGAAGGACGAAGAAGCCATTATAAACAGCTTACCGAGTTTGAACGAGGTCGTACAATTTGGCTACGAGAAGATGGATTTTCATTTCGCGATATTGCAGAAAGACTTGGTGGGAATATTCCACCGTGCATGATTATTGGAAGCTATGGTCAAGGGATGGTACTACCTCAAGAAGATCGAGTTCCGAGCTACCACGTGGCACGATTGAGAAGGAAGATTGCCGAATCCTGCGTACGGCTGTGGCACATCGTACTGCACCTGCGGCTGACATTCGAGCTGCAGTTGGTACCATCGTGACCCAAAGAACGGTAAGAAATCGCTTACTTCAAGGACAGTTCCAAGCCAGGTAGCTTGTAGCCGGTATTCCATTAACTGCAAACCATTGCCGTTTGCGACTGCTGTGGTGTCAAGACAGAGCTCATTGGAGGTCGGAGTAGAGATCTGTTGTAATTTTTGATGAAAACAGATTCTGCCTTAGTGCCAGTGGTGGCCGTATATTGGTCACAAGAAGGCCAGGGGACCGCTTGCATCCAAGCAGTCTACGGCATAGACACACGGCACCCACACCTGGAGCCATGGTCTCTGGAGCAATTTTCTACGATAGCAGGGGAACTCTTGTCATTATCCCAAACTCACTGACTGAAAATTTGTTGTCAGTCTGGTAATTTAACCAGTAGTACAGCCCTTCATGAGTAGCATTCAAGGGGGAGTTTTCCAACAGGATAACGCTCGCCCTCACATCGCTGCTATAACGCAATGTTCTCTACAGAGTGCTGACATGTTGCCATGACCTGCAAGATCACCAGATCTATCTCCAATCGATCACGTATGGGATATCATTGGACGGAAACTCCAGTATTATCCACAGTCAGCAATGACTGTCCTAGTATTGACACAACAAGTGCAACAAGCATGGCACTCCATACCACAAAGTGACATTCGGTACCTGTATGACCCAATGCATGCACGCTTGCAGGCTAGCCTTCAAAATTTCTTGGTTACACCGGCTCTTAAAGTAACATAATTTCACATTCGCACAGCATTTTCTTGAGCTAAAATTAGCCAGTGATCTTGTACATTTAATCAATTAAACATGTTAGCTAGACAATTGCATTACCCAAATTTCATTAGTCTACAGTAATTTTTTCTTGGTGTTGGGATTTTTTTTTCCGCCAGTGTAATAGCGAAGGCAGGGTAGCTCACAAGAAAAGGGAATGGCTTAATGAAGACTGACTGAGGGAAATTCTCAGGAGTGTGGTTTTCGAGTGGCCTTATAGCTTCAGTTTGGAGGTTTACTTCTTTTTTCATTGGCGAGGGTGTTCTGTACTAATTGGGGGGTCCATCATTTGGGAGGATCACTCTGGTTAAAGGCTCTGTATTTAAGACCCGCAATAGGAGTTGTTCTAAAAAAGCCACGAGGGAGCGGGTAATAAAGCAGATTGCGTCAATTAAATTTTTAGGGGGGGTAAAGGGCTTTATGGTCTTATTGTTATGGAGAGCTTTGGTTGGAAATGTTCTTCTTTGGGAAGAGGCCATCATTTTTGGGCTAACTCCCCAAGTATCTGCATACTGAAACCTGTAATAGAGAAGAGCATCAAGATTCCAGAAAATTCTTATGAAAATAATGGCTAAAGTAGGGGCGCCGACGAGAAAGGGGAGGGGATCATGGCGCAAACTGGTCCACCGAAAGTTTTAGGGCTTCTTGTCTTCATTTTGAGTAGTCTTTCTTTTTTGTAGGGGAGGGTGTTCTGCACCTTGTGTGTGTGTGTGTGTGTGTGTGTGTGTGCAGGAGGGGGGGACTGGAGAGGATCAGGTTTACAAAATTTTACGATCAATGTCGTGGAACGGTGATAGGACAATTTTCAAGCTATGCAGTAAAAAAGAAACTCTGTCATCATCTCAAAACTTCTTCGGAGTTGGGGGGGGGGGGGAGACATAATAGCAGTCGCATGTTGCTGCAACGGCGATGTAGCACCTCTAATTCTAGCACGTGATACGGAGTAACCCAACACCCCAAAACTAGAAAACAAAATGAGGGTTGTACGCTTCCTTAATACCTTAGTGTTAAGGAAGCGTTGTCTTATAGCGAAGCACCTTTGAATCAATTCCGGTATGCTTCGGACCTAGTAGTTGCCCTTCTAAAAAGTTATCTAGCTACTTTCAATAGATGGTGTAACTTTAACTACTATATGTAAAGAACAGTTGATGTAAGTGGCACGATCTATTGAGTAATTTGTTCGAGTAAGTTATTTAAGTAAGTTTAATATAAATAATTTCTTCGGAAGCGGGGAAATTAATTTAACGTTTCTCCTCTCTTTGCAGACCTCCGTCAACCATGATCTCCGCCATGCCCGCAGTCGCCGTCCGGCGCGGCCGCAAAAGAAGTAAGACGTTCGGCCGCTTCGGCATCCCACAAAGCCACCACTCGAGCAGCTCCTCCCTTTCCGGCCGCGCCAAGGCGGGCGGCGTCTCCACAATCAGCGGGCGGCAGGCGGCGTTCCGGCGGCGCGGCGTGCGCGTCGACAGTGACCTGGAGCGGCAGCGGCGCCGCTTCCTTGTCTACATGGGCACGCTCTTCCTCATCACGGGCCTGCTGCTGGTGTTCATAGGCGTGGGGGCCGCCGTGCCCACGGCGCAGACGGTCGGCCTGCTGCTCATCGGTGTGGGCGCCGCCTTCTGCGTCGTCAAGGTGTTCTGCTCCGAGGCCCACATGACGGACGTCCCGCAGAGGGCGGCCGCCGTCGTCGTCCGCGCCCCAGAGGACGTGGAGGCGGCGGCGCCGGAGGAGGCCACGCCGCTCGCCGACATCGCCGAGTTCACGGAGCTCAACGCCGAGGAGGCGGCGGCGCCGCAGCCCGACGGTACCACGCCGGGCAGCAACGGGTACTCCAACAGCCTCACGCCGACCAGCCCTCCCAACAGCATACCGGAGACGCAAGTGCTCATCGCCAACGATTCGGGAGGGAAATACTAAAAAGTGGCGGACGAAATTTTTTTTAACCAATTCCAGGGTAACAGAAAAGCAAGAGGTCCTCATTGCCAACGATTCTGGAAGGAAATACTAAAAATGGCAGACTGAATTTTTCACCAACAGCGAACCAGAAACACAAGAAGTACTCATTGCCAACGATTCAATAGGGAATCATTGAAAGTAGCGGACACAATTTTTTAGCCAACGGTATACCAGAAACGCAAGAGGTACTTATTGCCGACGATTCAGGAGGGAAATTTCAACAATAGCAGCTGATTTTTTTTACCAAACACCTCACCAGAAACTCAAGTACTTATTGCCAATGGTTCAAGATGGAAACATTAAAAATGGCTTTTTACCCTATTGCTTCCAAAACGCGCAAGAAGCACTTACTACGAACGATTCAGGACGGAAATACTAAAAATTGCAAACTCTGTTCTTACTCAATAGCATATCAAAAACGCAAGCAGCACTTTCTACCAACGATTGAGGAGGTAAATACTAAAAATAGCAAACTCATTTCTTACTCAACAGCTTACTAGAAACACAAAAAGTACTTATTGCCAACGATTCAGGATTAAATAGTTTAAAATGGCAAAAGTTTTCATCAAACAGCATATCAGAAACGCAAGAAATTATTTCTACATACAGTTCAGGGAAAATATTAAAAATAGAAGACTTAATTGTTCACCCAATAGCATACCAGAAGCGCAAAAAGTACTTTTTGCCAACAATTTGGGGGGGGGGGGGGAGGTCATTACCCAACAGCATACCAGAACGAAAGGAGCACGTACCACCAACAATTCAGGAGGGAAATACTAAAGATGGCAAATTTTTTTTTTTACCCAGTAGTGTACAAGAAATGCCATACCAACGATTCTAGGGAAGAGTACTAAAATTGGCTAATTTCTTCTCTCAGCCGAACTTTAAATTGCATCAAAACAAAATGGGGAGATTTGTTAACGCATTAGGTGGTAACATCATGATATTCTTTATGACCCGAAATAGGGGAAGAAAATACTAGTGATTATTTTATGAATCCGATTCGGAACAACGGTCAAAGATTTCAGAGTTTTTCTCAACCTTTTTCTATTTTGCTTCGAAATATTTCAGACGTATTGAGGCGATTTTCTTTCCTCCCCAGGCCAATAAAAAAGGCAGAAACAACATTTTGATACCCTAATATTTGCTCAAACCAAAGACCTACACTTCCTAAGATTTTCTGAAAACATTCATGCACTTCTATTCGCTTTTAACAGGACAAATTTTACACAAAGATGTAGATTTCAGCATAATATACTGCGTTTGAAAAAAGAACAAAATCTAAAAATTTAAACTGGATTCAAAACAGAAACTCTGATGAAATCACTATCAGTTGAAATCAAAGAATTATATAGTATACATTCATTTACTATTCTAAAGGAAGATTGAGAAGCATTTATACAGATGGACTCACATATTTTACCTATGTTTGTAAAAAAAAATGTTTTGGCTATATTCATTGCTGGGACAAGCATGGATATTGTTTACTCTATAACAAATAATTATTTTTAATACGCTATCCCCTTGATGCCAATGCTCAATTCTGTGTAAATCAACTCTCTCCTCTTATGAGGTAAAAACTAGAACTTTCCTTACAGCCATTCCGCAAAAAATTAATTCTGTAAATGATCTCAACTTCCAAAACAGTCGGTGGTAAAGGGCTATTTAAAGGATATATCAAATGACCAATGGACACCATTTTCGCCTTGTACGAGATTTTATGAAGAAGGTTCAATTATTAGTTTCCATTTTGCCATACATATACAAATTCTGCACTTGAGGATAAAGGTTCATCACAGAATTCCATTCATTATTGCTATTTGCTTCTGGTGAGTCCCCCTCTGTCTCTTATTTGTTATTAATAGCAAAGGCAAAGAAAGACTGCTAATGAAAGGAGTTGAGCTACAGCACACCATAACTTAAATTTTAAAACAAAAATAGATATCTTTATGCCTACTTAATATTTTCCATCAGCGACACTTTCTCCATTTCGCCATTAGAATGCAGTATACACAGTTCAACCTCATCTCTCAAAAAGGAGATCTATTTTTATGATACGTAAATAGTTGCCAACATGAAACGGAATTTTGTTCAAAGTTTGTTTTATTGATCATTGTAAGTCATAAATTATTGTGGATTACATTTCGAAAACATAATTAAGTACTAGCACAGCGTAAAAGCATCATTATTATCATTGGCAAAGAAATCTTGAAAATCTGGTATGTCCCATCAAGGTTTTCTTCAAAAGTAATTTTACTCAGAAGTCTTTTTAACGGGAATTCTCCAAACTTGGAGTCGCTTGCTTAGTATACTCAGCAAGTAAGTCTATGACTCAAATGTGCAAAAAGATTAGCAATTTGTAGCTTTTTTTCCTTTGACACGAATGCGTTTTCATCGCTGTTGTGAAGAGTAGTCCTTTTTCTGTCTAGACTCTTTTTATTTACTTGTTAATGGTGGTACAAGATACATTTATAAGACTGCGTTACACATTAAGGCAGTGAAACTGAAAATGACAGTTGCATTAAAATGTATATGCTTCTCATAAGTAAAGTGGTTTGCAATTGTTGAACTGGTGATGGCGTAACTGATGCAGTGACAATTTGACGCATCAAATGCCCACTGTTCTTCATAAGTTCTAACCACATGACAGCAAAAATAACTTTCTTCAAACCTGTTTCAGTGGATGTGGATGTGTTTTAAGTAAGACATTCACGTTAAGATGTGCACGTGAAGTCTTTCTTCAAATTTTATTTCAAATGACAGTGATACTAAACCCTTTAATAATAATAACAATAATAATAATAGTATGGGAAATGATTGAGATTGGGCCAACTAAATATGCTGCGTAGGACGACACTTGCCATTCAAGTTACAGGTGCTCTTAAACAGTACAAGGGCATTTGTTTTATTGTGTAGGAATAAAAATGTTATGAAACCAAAAGTGTTTTTGCTCACTAGTTCTAGGATTGTGATCTTAAACCAGTCCTAAGCATTATTTTACATTGTACCGATAGTAAAGATTAATGGGTAAACATTATCTAACCATTTTTCAAAATTAACTCTCGACCCTCAGATAATATACCGGAATAGTTCTTTTGGTCCGGTGTCACAATCATTAGTTTCCGTTTATATTCCTACACAAATCGAAGGGAACTCTTGTAATGCTCATGATTCTAACTCTGGTAAATGTGCTAACTATTCCGTCTGTTTTCACGTAGTTAACCCCACTACCACCTGTAACTCACATTAACCTGTCATTTGAAATAAATGTGGAAGTAAATGATACACTCGCGATTGATCTTCGGTGAACAGTGAAGCATTAATACTTCACATCCGAAGCGAGACATCTGTGCACACTTGGAATTGGAGAGGATATCTTTCTTCACGTGTTTTTTCAGTACATTTCTAAAGAGTTTGTTCTTTGAAGATTGCTGAGGATATGGCTTCCAATTAAACCACTTGTGTAACTGTATGGTAATGGTAGATTGTATTTGTAGTAGAGATGAGCAAACACATTCCTGGACTGTGCATACTATCAAATGCCATTGCCTCTAAAAACTTCATGAAATATGCTGATGCAGTTTTGATCAAATATTTTTTAACAGTGGTGGGCAAATTTCTTTAAAAAAATTGCTTTGCTTAGTTGAACCACATGAAAATGGTCCCTGAAGCTCCTGATTGTGACTTATTAAAAAAAAAAAAAAAACTTCTTTTTACTAGAACTTTTATGCTAATCAATCATACTTCAACACAGTGGCGTATCCAGGAATTGATTTTGGGGAGTGCACATCGAACAATCGACACTGTGATGAGAAAGATTGCTCAAAGATTGTTTTTTTCTTTTCACAAAAATGAATATCATGCAAGAACAATAAACATATTACGAAAAAAAATATCAAGCCAAAAGCACTCAAGTCTTCATCGGAAAATTGATAGATCATTTATAATTAAAAAAAAAAAAATAGTTGCATGATAAAAAATATTTTTGAAGGTCCGAGAGAGTACCAAAATAATTTTTTTTGTACATTTTGGTTTTTATGAAGTTTTATTTTATGATTATTTTTGTTTCATCAAAGTTAAGATTTTTCTTAGCTTATATACATGCATTTTCTCACGCATATTCTACAAAATGTCCATTTAAACGTCCTTCAGATGTTGCGGAACGTGGGTGTAAGATTTAAATAACGGGGCAAATTGTAATGTTAAAACATTTTAACTCTTCTGCGCCATCCACCTAGCAATATATTAACTATATTCTTATAGTCGATTGGACGATTGCAATTTAAACAAAATAGACTTAAAAATCAAAGGAAATATATACAAATCATTTTCAAAATTTCATACATATTGTAATATTTTGCACTTTCTGGAAAATTGTTTTTGTTTTTCAGCAATCACTTACTCCTTTTTTTTAAATCCCAGATGTGCTCATTGATTTTCATTCATTCGCATTCCTTCATTAATATTTCAACTTGTTTATTTGTTCACTTCTAATAAAACTTTTAATAATAAAATAAAAACTTTCATTTTATCTCATGAGAAAAGAAAGTAGAAACTGATCCCTTTTTCTCCGAGTTAAAAATTTACTGCTGAAATGAGCAGTTATGTTTCAATGTAAGTGTTAATAAAAAAAAAACATTTTTTTTTTTAAATGTGCGATAAGTTTTTAAACAAAAATCCAATTTGTCACATTTCGAAAAAAAAAAAAGCTATCTTAACTACTTCACTTTGCTCCACATTCTTAATTTTTTTAAACCTTTCATTGTTGAAAATTATCACTCAGCTGACATGCAATAACTGGCAAGTTGGACTTTTTTTTAAATTACTGATATTGAAAATTACGTTCGTTACTGTTGTGTCAAACTTTTATAGCAAAATATCTAGACTGTTGTGAGAGTAATTTTGTTTTCCATAACTGATATTCTGAAACTAAAACCCAAATGCTAGGCACAAAATAACTCTCAGTTATGAATGAAGTATGTACACTTAACGCATAACGAATGAAATGAATTTAACGTATACTTTGTGTTTTGTTGATTTTTTTCTTTACGATGTAAAATAATATGACAATTTGTTCAAAATAATCTTTAAAAAAGAGAAAATAAGAGGAGGAGCAATGCTTAAACACATTTAAATTGTTTAAATCATCTGCAATTAATAGAAAGCTTAAACGTCTAACAATGTTTGTAAGAGGCGCGGGTACATCGCTCATTTTCCTCTAACATTTCCACAATTACAGAATAACAATTAGTTTTGCTTCTTATTGTCGAAAACAGAAAATAATATGACAATATTTCAGTGTCCATAAAGTATTTTTCATTGAAAAAACCTGAAGCATATTTACATGAAGCATATACCTGAAGCATATTTACATGTTTTTTCAAAATTCGGTGCCACCATTTTTTATAGTCTTACAAAATCTTGGGGGGTGCATTGGTCCCTTGGCACCCCCCCCCTGGATACGCCACTGCTTCAACAAATAATTCCGATACAAAACTTACCGATTTGGTTTTGCATAAATCATTCTTACCAGTTAAATCTACTTACCTACATTGCGGCCCCCCCCCTCTCCGCTCCATGGTCTCTCTTTCATTTGGTACCCCTTGCCGGATCATGTAATTAACTTCTTCCCCTTTTGTCAAACGTAGAAATAAGTTTTTATCAAATAAAGTTTTACCATATTTTTTTATGCGTTCCTATTTGTACCATTGCTGTGGCACCACTATCTCTTTTGAGTTTGAGTCATGTCCAGGTCCACCCTCTCCTAATGCAATAAGTCATATTGCCATTGATCGTGCAAAGCATGCGAAAATTGCTACTTGCAGAAGTTTTAGGGAGTCTCTTTTTCACTTGTTTCCAAATTATCACAAAATTTTGATCACAGCAGTTCTTGATGAAATTAAATGTGTTTACTCACCCCTACTGAACATAATTAACGCAAGTATTTTTCTCGTTTCCTTGTGCTTTTGAAAGTTAGGATGTACTGTCCTATTTTATGTTTTCTTTTTCAGCAACTTACTGAGAAAATCAGTTTCATATTTACTTCATTTCTTAACTTAAAACACTCTTTTAACGGAACTCAATAGTTTAAAAAATTACTGGCCAGGAAATTTAGGATCCAACCATAGTAAAAATTTCTATCATCACCTTAATTATCTTGTTTTACCACTTTTAAGTATCCAGGCAAACAAACAGATATATATGAATGAAAATGAAGAATAAAAATGTGTGACACTGTTAAAAATTATCACCAAGTTAATTTAACATTATGTATAAACGTTATATTAACTGAAACATATGCGCTGCAGATGACGCATATTTATTCATACGGACTTTCTCGTACGTGTTTAAATATTTATTAGTAACGTTGAGTTATAGACAAAGATTATATAAATGTTTTTATAAATGTATATATAAGCCTGATTTTTGATGGGCCTGCTTGCTTCATATTTCTCCTTCCAGAGGGCACTCAGTTGAACACATGCATTAATTAACTTGCAATATCAAAGGAATAATTACTTAATTTTCATATTAAAATGATGTAATTCGTGTAATTATACAATTTAGCTAATTTTAAGAGAAATAGTTAAATACTCATACTATGCATTTGGAGACTCTCTTTAACTCTTGTCCACGTACTTGCTCTGTCGTTTTTAATCTTTCAGAATATTATGTTTTCAGTGGTTTGTTAGTTTCTATTTGCTTTTATGTCATTAAAACTGAAATTCAACAAAAAGATATTTGAGAAGCTAGCCATCTTACTTTAATTGTCGGATAAATCCAACATATATTTTAATTTTCATCATTTTATTTACAACATTTTTATTATTACAATCGTACAATTGTTATTGCAGTTATTATTGTTATTATAATTATTATTATTATTTAATTTCTTTTTACTATGATTATTCATTCACTTTTTAAATTAATTAGTTAATTAATTTGTTAACTTTTTTAACATTTCAAACTTTGATATTTTAATGCAGCTCTATAACTAGAAGCTAAGCGCGTCAATATTTTAAAGGCATTAAAATAAACCGTCCGTAAGTTATGAAATTAGTTTATAAATAAAGGAGTGTTCATCTGGGGTCATGGCGCAAAGAGCACAATTGAAATTTTTTTAAACAGGCGCTTTTCGGGGAATAGTTCACTTTTGTGGGAGGGGTGGGGTAACTCATTTTCTTAAATTTGAGGGGAGAGCGCCATTGCTCCTGGAGGAATGGACACAAGCTCAAGGTGGGAAAATCAGTGGGTGTAAAGCAGTGAGTAACAGCCTCTAAGCAAGGGCTAAGGCTGGAACATGCAATACACCGCCAACTCGGTCATTTCGATCCATGGACTGCAGTTGCTGGCTTATTATGCACTTATCAGCATGGAATACGAAAGTAACCGAGTTAGAGGCCAAAAATCCTCTTTGATTTTACGGGAGACATAAATGTCGACTGCTGGTGATACTTTTGGAACCATTTCCTTTATTCCCGAACAGCAGCATTAACTATGAAAGTAAAGTGAATTCAAAAGAAAAGTGAACTATTATTTTAAAGAGAAGTATGATAAATGAAAACATTTCATTGGGAAAGGGGGTCATTGGAAAATTTTGAAAGTAAAGGCGGAAAAACGCAATTTTAGACCCTTACATGTGTGTTTTCATCACATGTAATATTCTTGCTTCATGGGGAGGGGGGAGAGAAGACCTACTACCCCCTTTGACTACGCCACTGCTATCCAATATAATACATATGTTTGATATTGCACTTCTGATTAACATCAGTAACCATCTTTAACTGGGTGCCCCATTCGTCGCTTGCTCAAGTTTTATCCTGCCTGCCCGCGCTGCATAATGCATTCTGTTAAAGCTACGCACAATTTCTCGAATCATGTTTAAAACTTTTATTTGTGGAATGTTTTTAATCGTACTGGTTTCTAACTCAAAGAACTATTTTTCTCAGGCTTGAGTCATTGCCTTATATTTTGCTTGCTGCTTTAAATCAAAGCTTCATTGCCTTACAAGCAGGACTGCAGAGTCGGGGGGGGGGGGGCGACTCTGGGAATTTTAGGGCCGCAGACTCATTGACCCCCAAAATCAATCCAACTTCGACTTTTGAATCCTGGCAGAGTTAAGTACTAGGGTAGAAAATGATAGACTTACACCTCCTCGAATTTTAAAACCTTCGACTCTCACTCTTAAATCAGTCTGACTCTTGACTCCAAGATTTCTGTACCTCAGAACCAGCCTAACGTAAGTCCATTTTCGTCATTTTTCGGTAGAGGGGAAAAACGATTGTCGAATACATCGTTTTTCCCCTCTACTGAAAAATGACGAAAATGGACTTACGTTAGTCTGGTTCTGAGGTACAGATTTGAGCCCCTACTCCACAGACCTGCTTCCAAGTACTGTTTCTACAGGATGTTCCTACAGTTAACAGCTCCGGCATTTCGGGAAGGGGTAAAGTGATCCAGGATGATCTAGATTCTAGAACATGCCACATGCCAGATCAGAAATATTTTCCTGATGCTGTGGGGTGACAAAAGCACTAGGAGTAAAAAGCCGTTGCAGATATAACATCACTTTCAAAGATAAATTTGCATGAAAATATAAATATAACATGTACAATAAAGGGTTTGAAGTTCCGTGTACCAACTCGATCACGTGAACGGCACATGAAGTTTTAAGTGCTTGAGCGCAACGCCATCTGCCGTGCGAAAAAAACATTTTCAACTCTGCATTGCAATGAGATTCCTAGTCATCGAGATCATCCTACCCTCCCTGAACTACTGAAACAAAGAATTGAAACATCCTGTATAAAAGAAATATTTTAGCTCCAAAACATTACTAAAAAAGCAAGAAGAAAGTTATGTAATAACCAATTATGTATGTTTTTTGCCTTCGTTTAGTTGTATTTTTGAAAATATCTAAGTTCTTAATGATTGGGATGCTGAGAGTTAGTAATTATGTAAGTATCTTGCTCGTCAAACATCACATCACGTGTGCATCCATAAACAAATTACGGATAATTCTTTAATTCGTCGCGCTTAACCTGTCCAGTTACGCTATCGAAATAAATACGTTACTTTACGTTTGGGAAACCAAGTAGTTTTTTTTTTTTTTTTTTGTAATTTGCATGTCCTGTTACCACTTCCTCACCAAAACACCGAATGAAGATGCAATATACCGCCAACTCTGTTATTAAATGTCACGGATGCTATTTCTTTGCAGGTTTTTGCATACTTGTAGAGACATCTGTTGTCCGTAAAGCGAACTAAAGATGAAACTGACGACATTAGGTTCCTTAGTTTACCGAGAGTAAGCTTGCGAATAATCCATTTTTACCGCGTTCCGTTTTTAATTCATTGACTTTCAAAATCCATTAGTCATTTCTGAAATACCCGGTTTTTATTGTTTGTATTGCTAAATACCTAAAAGCTACTCCACAAAATTCATCATAGGAACTAAACTTTGTCTCTATGTTTTGGAGCTAAATTTTGATTTATTTGTTATGCTTGTCCAATCAGTCCAATGTAACAATTACTGTGAAAATATTTTTTATCACTTCCGCTGCAATTGTACTTTTAAATTAATGTTGTACGTGTGTAAAATGTATTTTGGTGTTTAATGAAATGTATTATTTGCCAGACGAAAAAGAGTTTAGTTTTGAAATGAACACATTTTGAGTATTTTTTTCATTTAAATATCACGCAAATTACTAAATACTTAAACTATTTTGTATACCTTGATTTTAATCAAATTTTCCAATGTGTTAACGTATGATTTGACTTCAGAATGTGACAGAAAACGGTACTTGCAATGTATGCTGAAGTACAGAAGTGTTAACATAAGTACAGTTCAGATGCTGTTAAACTCAAATTTGCAATGAAAACTACGATTCTTTTTAAATTCCTCCAAGAAAAAAAAAATTAAGAGCTTGTCAAGGTATTCAGCTGACGCAAATGTTCTCATTTTAGTATAAAATATTTGAGTAAAAAAAAAGCTTGTTACTTAAAACTGAATATGAAATTATAGGAAGCATATGTAATTCGAACTAACTCCTAAGTAAATGAGATACGCGATAAGTTAACCGAATTTTAAATACAAAAAGATTTGACAGGATTAAATAGCAATAAAATTGAGGCAAAACATCATTTATCGGTTTCTGGAAATGATTCCAACAACACTTTGGGGCTGTCCATGAATTGTGTTTTTTGATGCAATACACCACCAACTGGGTTATTTCCATCCATGGACTGCAGTTTCGTGCTTATTATGCACTCATCGGCATGGAATAGGAAAGTAACCGAGTTGGAGGCAAAAATTCTCCTAAAGAGCAAAGAGAGCCAACCAAAAAAAAAAAAAAAAAACTGGTAGCTTTTATGCTGCATTCTTACTGCTTTAAATGTTATATGATTTTAACATATTTAACTCCCCAACCCTACTTTGTCACACTTCACCTTCACCCATCCCCTTCTCGTTTCACATGTCATACTATTTTTCATTGAGTTATTACAAAAATAAAGTATGATGATACAAACATTATTACCCCCTCCCTCCCTCTTGGCACCGCTGAATGAGTCCGATGCTTGCCACAAATCCTCCTCTGCATTCAAAACGTGACGTCATTTGTGGATGGCCCCTCTGTGCCATATGCATATGAATTCCACTCATCTATAACTGAAGCTCAAATCATTTGTTATTTGTGTTTTCTTGGTCGAAGTAATATAAAAAAGGTTGTTTCTTTCTTGAAATTCTGGACTCAATTCTATGCAATACAATCAAAGCATAATATGATTTGAATTTACTTTCAAGATTCTGGGCCAATGTTTATTCAGCGCTCGCTGCATTATATACCTGAATTAATGCAAAGTTCTAAAATTTAAAAGTTATATAAGTACTTTCATATTGTGTATCGTCAGATAGTTAATATACATGTTTTTAAAATGTGTTTAATAATTTCGGATTATTCATCTTTTTCCACATTCCTCGACTCTTTATAAGTTGCGTCCATTTTTCTGCCGTTATCGTCCATTTTTCTATTACTCGCTCCCGAATCAAATTTTAATATCCACACTTAATTATATGCATGAATCTAATTTACGTTAAAGCTTTTCACAACTTTACCTGATAATGTTAATAGAAAATAAATGAAGAAATTAAGGCATAATGCAAAATTCAAAGAGGACAATTTATAGTAATGATTGCTTTTTCAGCAAATTTTATAATTAATTCTGATTTTTTCTTAAACTAGTCTCAGCCTTTTTCATTGAACAATTGTTGTCTAATGATGGAATTAATAGTGGAAGAAAAAAACATCTGTAGTTTGTACCTACTCATATTCACCATTTTTTACAGCTATAGACAAAAACTAAAGATTTTTCTCAGTGCATGCTTTATGCTCAATATTTGTTAATTTATGTTAAATTAAGTAGTACATATCTCTCATAGGTAATGTGTATCAATCAGAGTTTCAAAATTATAATACGTAATAATTCAACTTACGAAATGAAAAATATAACCAGTCATTTCTGACTCAAAAAAAAAAAAAACATATTGATCAAGTATTTTTGAAGTATTTACATAATATTCTCTCATGAATTTTTTCTTAATATAAATGTAAGAGCTGAGTTAAATAAATTACTTTTGTCAAAATGTTTAACAAAGAATTTTGAAGTTTTGTAAAATTTTATGATCTTCTATTTCGGCTTTTAAATGTTTGGTTTATTTTTTCATTTTCCTTGTAGTTGGAAAATATTTTGCATTCAGAAAATGTACTTTGTATTTTTTTGCTTAAAATATTTTTATAGAAGTTTTAAAGAAGTTGAAACAAAAAAAAAAAAAGTCTTTCACTTCAAGTTCCAATTTACATTTGAACTTGACGCACATAAAACACAATTTGTTCTGTTTTGTTCGAGTTTGAAAGTCAATGTCATAGAACGTGACAAATGGGCAGCTAATCAAAGCTCATCCTTCCTGGTGCTAATCGTCTACAGTTTTCAGTTTGAACTAATCTACTCAAAACTGAAAAGCTGCATCAGGAAAAACACAGCATTTTTACTTCTTCGCATTCAAGTAAGTAACTTGATTAGCTCGTATACATAATTCACATTTTATGAGACTGTGAATACATAAACATCACGTGTTAAGATTTTTACTCTGTGGTTACTATAATATTGTTTACAATTTATGTGTATACAATTTCGCTGGGTGTTTTCCATGTTGTGGCTGCCTGAATGAAAATGTTCGAAGTAGAGCAGGTTTAGAATTTTAAGAAACTTTTCCAGTACTTTCTTCACATGTAATCAATATCAGCTTAGATAAGCATGTGACGTTGCGTAAACGTAACTCTGAAGTAACTTAGCTACTCCTTCACAGTCTTAAACATAGGCTTCATAGCTTTAAAACAGAGGACATTAGGATTCATTGAAAATGAGTTAGAGCCAGTCTCAAGAACTTTCTTGTAAAATGCTGTACTTAAAAGAAGGCATAATGCAATATTAACTTTCCCAAAACTAAAAACTTTTTTTACACTATTCCAAGATATTTTTCTAAAACTAAATGTCTATAAATGCAATGCTTTACACCTAGTTGAAATACAACATTTAACAAACAGATAAGACGCATATTTTGCTGATAAAAATGTTTAAAGATTGAAAAAATTTTCTCAGATGTACTCGGCTGAGCTAACTTTAAAGTTTTTCAAGTCTATAAATACCTGAAAAAAATAAAACAAAGCTTGACCCAAATCTGCAGTACAATATGGTCTCAAATTGCTATAAACGTTTTATGATGAAGCAACTCAAAAAATTTGTACTTCTCTATCCTAACATATTTAACAAATTGAAATAACTGAACCTTGATCTTATATACAAAATAATATTTGCCTCGACTTATTTGCTTGCAGTAACATCACTGGCTCTAGCAACAGTTCAGACTATTTCACTAGTGTCTTCAACTCTATGACTATCTAAACTACTAAGCAGCCTTGGCAATCAATGCCAGTAGAGTGGAGTAGAGTCTCACGCAAATTATAGGGTTCAAACTTAGCAATAATGTTTTCTTCATAAATATTTATGGGATTTCATGGAATCCAAGCTATAGGGAAGCTTTTTTCTATCTTCGTGTTACACTGAAAAAGATACAAAATAACTGGGCTGAGAATGCAACAGGACAGACACACTTGAAAAAGAATATTTTTTAAAAAGTACATGTAAACGTCAAGAAACGACCAAATTTGACAAGATTGTGGAAATGGCGGAAGTTCAGGTGTCGCAAGCAACTACTTCACATGTAAATACTTCTTTCTTAAAATTTTTCTTGAATGTATTCCTAACAAGGATTCTTGATCGTGATACCTTCAGAATTAGATGATCACATGATCCTTTAGCCAAAATGCCTTACAGAATTTGATCACCTTCATTCAAACAGCCACGCTTTTTGTCAGCGTAAGCAGCTATCAAGAGCTATGCCTAAGCCACCACATAAATAGAATCTTTACAGTCAAGCTTCATGCCTGATCATCTGAAAGCATGAAAATCATTCCATGCTCCTGCTGCAAACTTAAAATTGCTTGCTGCCATGTTGTATTTTGCTTGCAATGCTTTTGACTATGTATATTTGGATTAACTCCAAATTTGATGAGTGAGCTTGAAGATTTGGTGTCTTTTTGAGTGGTATAACTTTGATTCATCCTCTTATACACCTGGCAGATTTTTATGAATTTTTTGGCATAAATACAATTTTGATTTAATGAAATAACTGATATATGACAGCCCATAATAAACTTATAATTATAACTATTTCTGACTCTGGCTGAACTTTCAAAAACTCCAAAATCATGCCAACAACGGTGGCAGGTATACAATAAAAACGAACCAATCTCTTTTACGTTGTATCCTCTAGTACTATGTATTTATAAAACTGCTGGCAGGGACAACCTAAAAAAGTAAAGAATTGTTTGCCATAATATGAAATTCAATTGTCACATTGTTTATTTACCAGGTTGGATGCTGTATATATCACCAAAAAATGCCAAGGCACAGTTCACACTATTCTTGTATTCAACCTACATTTGTGTGCCTGCTAAACCCAAATTTTCAAAAGTGTCACCCCAAACCTTTGTACAATACCCAGTTGGAATTTTATGAATTTCTTTACTTTAATGTAGTATTGTTTGAATCTTAATATTTGTTTGAAATATAAAATCTTTTATGAAATGTGGTTGTTCTTTTATTGACAAAAATATGTTTTAAAACATATTTCACAGCTTTGTTTGTATATTACATTCAACATTATTCACAGATAAAATTGCCTCCAAAGGTTTTATGAAAAAAGATAAATACTATTAAAATCAGTTTTTATTACCAACAACTATTAATTTAACTGTGCTCCAAATATTAATCAATTTAAACTAGAATAAACGGGAAATGAAGTTACTTGATGGTTTTTTTTTTTTTTTTTTTTGAGAAAATGTACAAAATACAAGGATGAATGATAACTGCAGTCAAGATTTAAATAAATTGTAACACTTCATAGTTAGTTTCCTTTTTTTCTTTCTTTTTCTGATGAATAATAAATGTTTACACTGATAAAAAGAAATATTAACTTAGATTTTAATTTTAAAAAAAGGAAATAAACACATGGAAAAATTCGTTGACACTAATCGGTAAAAGAGTGGAGTATTTACACAGAAAGCAGTTATGACATTTTAAAAAGTAGAAGTATTCAACGCAACTAAAAAGGTATCTTCATAAACACTTCAAATTGTGACAAAAAGTTAAAATTTACCAAACGTGATTATGGAAAACAGCTTGTCTATAAATGCAATGATGCAACAAATAAATGAAAACAGCTTGAAGTAGTTTTCCTGACTCACAATGTGAATAATATGCACAACTTAATTTAAACCATTAAGAGCAAAAACAAAATTGAGAATAAATCCTATTTTTAATTAATACTTTAATTTAAAGATAATCTGTCATTTTAAGTAGTAATACACAGTTTTGTGTTTCATGAAACACTTAATAGTCAAATTTTTCTCACTTTATATTAATCATTTGAAGCAAACCATGTTTTAATCAACATTTTTGAAGTCTTTTGCATTCAACGACTCATTTTTTCAAGTTCAAGCTTGTTTTTTAGCTATAAATTTTATCTTCAAAAAGAAGTTTTGCGTTAAAAGAGACAAACATCGAAATTTTTCAAGGTAAATATGTAATTGAAGACGAAGGTATCAGGACCAGATGAAAAAAATGAGCAAGAGTAATATTTGAGACATCAAACTTGAAGCTAACTATTTCTTTTTCTTGTAATGATACTTAACCTCTCTCCTTATTAGATATTCAAAAAGTATGAGCGCATGCTCGGATTTTATCATTTGGTAAAATTTAGCTTCATACCATAAATTGAATTTCCCCACATAACAAAAATTTAAATTTGGGGATACCTTGAAATGATATTAGAATCAGTAGCATTGCATTATCCAAGTCTTACGCAAGATATGTCCCTTTTGCCTGAATGACGACTATGAGCACTTAACCTTTAAAAACCGGGTGGTACATATGCTGTACCGCAAGTCTTTTTTCCTTTGATTACAGGGTTGAAATCTTCGCTTCTACCCTTTGGAACAGGGGATTTTTACAAGAGTTCATACTCCCTTACTGGGGATTACGGCTTTGTTTTCAAATTGCGAAGTCATAAAACCTAAGTGCTTGCCGTTGCACTTTCCCGTTTTCAGAGGAAAAGGGATCTACGGTTCAACACTTGTACTCAAAAGGAAAACTTCTATACGAATAGTCCAGATCAGTGGTTGGAAAAACTACATTTCTTTTGTAGCGAACTACAACTACAACTACTTTGTTGTAAATGTAGTTAACTACAACTACAACTACTTTTTTAAAAATGTAGCGACTACAAACTACTTTTGAATTGTAGTCGCTACTTCGCTACTTTTTTTTAAACTAAAAAAATAAAAGGTATACACCGTTTGAGGATTGACCAAAAAAATTCGAAAAGTGGTTTACATTAATAAATTAACTCATTTGAATATAGAATAGAACTAGAAATTGTCGTTGAATTTATTAATTACATTTTCTTTTTGCCCCCCCCCCTTTTTTTTGCTAAAATTTGTCCTTTTTAGATTTTTTGTACAATTTTTACGCATATTCGCCACAAGAAAGGATTAAAAAGCTGAAAGATTGAAAGAATTCAAACTTCAATTTTTTTATTTTCCTGCCAGGGAATATTTAGAAACACGAAAATTATTTGAAGAAATATGAATATTATGATGCCAAATAAACCAATGACATCAAACAGATAGAATGTATTTCGTCAAAATGGTGTATCTAAGGATCAGCTCATATTTTTATGATTCTCATTGCGTCCGCTGTTGTTCTCGTGCAAGATGTGCATCAGTCAGAGTCAATTAAACCATGTTTTTTCCTTCGTTCTCTTTTTTTTTTTTTTCACTTTTGTATTTATTTTTTTAATTTAAAAGTAGTTTCCAGAAATCGCTACAAACTACTATTTTTTTGTATCGCGCTATTCACTACTCTACTTTTTTAAAAAAGTAGTGCGCTACACTACAAACTACTGAAAAATGTAGCTACTACAGTAGTTTCGCTACTTGTAGCGCGCTACTTCTGACCACTGGTCCAGATCCAAAAGGTTAATATCAGTCCTAACCCTTTACTGATTTACTGGAAGCATATGAATCAACAATCATGGATGTGAGTTGGGTAGACAACACAATCACATTTTTCCTTAATTAAAACGAAATTTATTATGAAAATTTACAGATAACAAAACTAAAGTCTACAAGGCTCATCTTCTTCTCCGCTTCTTTGTAGCTCGTGGTTTAAACTTATGTCGCTATAAAAGGGTAAAAAAGTTTGAATTAAAAAGTAATTGACTCAAAAATGCAGACATGCACTGCAAAAAGCAATAAAAAATTAAAACATTTTGGCAACTAATATTACATAGTGTCATTGTATTAGTATTTACCAATATTGGAACGATTCATATGTCTTTACTCCATATTTTCCATAACGTCCGCAAATGATCAAACAATTGGTTTCTATGTAGTTTGGCACAAACACATATCATTCCGTCACACAGAGCAAATTGAAGCGTTTTTTCTCAAATGGGTTTCATTTACTTGGGCCAGTCGAGAGGGAGAGACGGCAGGGGCGAAATCCCTGGTGCCTGAGTAATTCAGAATTCTATTTCTACAACTGCTGTAGGTAAACTATTATAAGGGTCTACAATTGAACATACTTACCAACCTTACAAATACGAAACACAGGGAAACAAAAAGCCGGAAAAATTGTCCTAACTTGGAACAAATGAAGCCTAGTACAAAATTAATAATTTTCATTTTCTCAGACACAAAGTACGGAAAATTAATCCATATTTTAGGCTTTAACACTTTTTTAAAAATAATTTTAATATCAAAAACAAAATACTGGTTTTCTTTAAGCTTCTTTTGCATAAGATAATTCACCCCACTATTTGAAACCCCTTTCTCCTCTCTCAGAATTGATTAAAGAAAAAAAAATTCAAATGCAACAAAAATCGAGATATGTACACAGTTAAAATTAGTTTTTATATATATGCTCATGAGAAGCACAAATAAAGTAAGAAATATGTATTCTAGAATAGCAGCTAGCAAAATTTTTTTCATTACAAAAATTGACCAAAGTAATAACGTTTGTTTAAAGTTGCAGACTGGTTGCCTCAAAAATTTTTAAACACTTATTGTCCAAATTTTTTGCAGCAATAAACATCAGACTGTTTTGCTTTAACAGCCAGTAATCTAAATTTTCATTGTTAAGATGTACGCAAAACTAGACTTTCTTGACAGTCTCTTGCCTAAATCATGAGTAAATAACATGCCTGAGGTAGTAATTTTCCCAACTTGAAGATCAGCCCAGGTTTCAAAAAGCATAAAACAATGACCGCTGGTTCTGCCATCTGTGTAAAATTATCGCAGATAAAAAAAAAGTGAGTGTTAGCTTCTTACCTTATCAATGTTCATTTTCTTTTTTTCCTTTTGTTTCTCATCTCCAGGAAACTGGGAGCTACTTTCTGCAGTATTCCACTTGGAATACTTCTTCTTCCCTCCATAGCCATATTTTTCATTCTTAAATTCTCGAAATTTTTTACTGAAATATAAATCAAGATTTAATCGACTGAAATAAAAGATCAAGCATTGTTAACATTAATGCTTTAAGAGAACAATACTTAAGATTAAAAACTCGAAACACTAAATAAAAGCATAATCACCATTTTCTCTGTAAAATATTTGTGCAATAGATTTAACAAAAAACAAAAATAAAAAAAAACCTACAACTTAGGTTTTACTTAATTTTCTGAAATACTTTTTTTTTTATTTGGGAAAAAAGAAGGCATGACTAAGAAGTTGATCAAACTCTTTTATAATTGGATTTGCACTCCCTCCCCTGCCCACGCACCACTCCCTTCAAACCCTACACATATTTACTTCTAATCAGATGCTTTCTTCATGCATATTCTTAGACAGTGCAAATTTAAATTCATTTTTCTTTCTGGGCATGTATTGTACAGATTCACTTCATTATTAGGCGCCATCAGAAAAAAATAATTAAGAAAAAGAACCATACAAAACAAAATCATTTATACGCTTTATACGCTTATAGATATAATTGCTTTTACCAGGCAATCTACAGCAGAATGTTTCACAGAATTACGGAATTTTCTTTCCATTATTAGAAAAAGATGAAAAATTGTAGATCCTTAACTGTATATCCTTTATATGACTATAAATGTAAATATTGCCACCAGGATTTATAGGTCAATATTTTTGAGTATTTATTCAAACTTTACCATAAAAAGCATATAATAATTGGGTGATCACAAAAACGCAGAAGACTCATTTTGAGAGTGAGACGCCACTTAGCTACATGCCATAAAATTTTCTAAATAATTTTCAATGTGCAACTTTATTGAACTGTATTAAATATGAAATTCTCCATGCAGAAAATGTTAGCATTTTATCTTTTTTAAAATCATTTAAAAATATTTACAAAAAAATGTTTTGCAGATGCGGATTTTGCAGTTCCACTTTTTTTTTAATCAAATGATGTAAATAGATTAAAGCATCTATTTAGTTAGTTTTTAACTCGGTTCATTTTACTTTTAAAACTGAACTACAAAATTAAAAAGCAACAAATCATGAACTTCATTTAACATGATTTTTTAAAAAAGGGAACATAATTTTTTTTACCCTTTCCTTTTCTTTCCAAAGCCTTTTTTCTCGTCACTCAATAAATTTTCCGCTGAAATTTTGCCTATAGTAAAAAGAAAGAAACATATTACAAAAAAGACATCTCAAATCACACACAATAGAAATAGAAAGGTAAACAGATAATTAGTTTATTATGCAATAAATATATCACAGTCAAACTTTGTGTTAATTATGTTAAACATGTGTAAATTTGTGTAAACATGTGCTAATTATGTTATGTATTAAAATAATTTTATTAACAACATGAAAATTGGTTCAAAAATCCAGATAAATTATTTTGGACATATTAGGAAAATGGAAAAAAAAGTTTTCTCTCGGAAATAAATTAGTAATTATTTCTAAAATAGGAATTTTAAAAGAAAAAAGAAGAAAAAATAGTGATAGCGAAATTGCAAGCATTAAAAATAAACACTCTGATCATTAATCGGCTTAGCTGATTAATCGCCAGATTATCAACAGCCGATTAATTGGTAATTGGCCAATTTGCTTTTTGGTGCATCCCTAATATATACTATAGAACTAAAGAAATTCTTATCATTAAAAAAAGAGCTTGTAAGACTATAAGATAATTTTATAAGTAAAATAAAGTTCAATTATACATTTTAAATGATGTTTCAATTTAAAATAGCAATTTCAAAAAACATAATTCTTGATAACAATTACCTTTTTTTGCTTTCTTGAGCGCATTGATCATTTTTTTCTTCTCCATTTTCTTCTGTTGTAAAACTTCAACTTGAACCTAAAAAAATGTTTGTTTGAACTTTCATTTCTATGCTGTACTCAAAATATGGCCATAATTTTAATCATATGCAAGCCAACAGACGAAACAATACCATTCTTTACTTTAATTTTGTTTCTAAAACAAGCATTTAAACTTCGCACTTGTATTACTGTAAGTACAATCAGTCAAAGTTTTAAGATGACATTCAGAATAAGTTATAATACATGAGAATGTACTAATGGACATTAATTTTAGTAGCATTATTAATGAATGGTTATTCCACGGACAGTAATATTTTCCCCTAAATTAATTTTTATATTTAAAAAAAAATTCAGAATTGATTTCAAGAAATAAAATAATAAATCTGTCACAATAGTGCCCAACCTATGGTTCGTGGGTTGCACACAGCTGGCAAAGCTGACCTGAGTGCCCATTTGTTTTGTTCCAATGTTACAAATCTGCAGTCAAAGAATTTTGTTACTGAACAACAGATGCCAATTTCAACTAATAAAATAAGCACAAAGTAACGATACCAGGGTTGACAAAAACCCGGGTTTTTCTACAAAAACCCAACCCACCTGGGTTTTTGTGGGGTTTTGTATGTTAAAATTTTATTTCTTATGCGGGTATCGATATACACTGAAGTGACAAAAGTCATGGGATACCTCTTAATATCGTGTCGGCCCTCTTTTGCCCGGCGAAGTGCAACAACTCGACGTGGCATGGACTCAACAAGTCGTTGGAAGTCTTCTGCAGGAATATTGAGCCATGCTGTCTCGATAGACGTCCATAATTGTGAAAGCGTTGATGGGGCAGGATTTTGGGCACGAACAGACCTCTCGATGGTGTCCCATAAATGCTCAATGGGATTCATGTCGGGCGATCTAGGTGGCCAAATCATTCGTTGGAATTGTCCAGAATTTTCTTCAAACCAATTGCGAACAGTTGTGGCCCGGTGACATGGCGCATTGTCATCCATAAAAATCCCATCGTTGTTTGGGTACATGAAGTCCATGAATGGCTGCAAGTGATCTCCAAGTAGCTGCACATAAGCATTTCCAGTCAATGTTCGGTCCAATCGCACTAGAGGACCAAGTCCATGCCATGAAAAAACAGCCCACACCATTACGGAGCCACCACCAGCTTGAACAGTGCCTTGCTGACAGTTTGGGTCCATGGCTTCGTGGGGTCTGCGCCACACTCGAACCCTATCATCGGCTCTTACCAGCTGAAATCGTGACTCATCGGACCAGGCCACGGTTTTCCATTCATCTAGGGACCAACCGATATGCTCACGTGCCCACGAGAGTCGCTGCAAGCGATGTCGTTATGTCAGTAAAGGCACTCGAGTCGGTCTTCTGCTGGAATAGCCCAAGAAATCCAAATTTCTCCGCACAGTTCTAGCAGACACGTCCATTGTACGTCCCACATTGATTTCTACGGTGATTTGACGCAGTGTTGCTTGTCTGTTAGAATTTACGACTCTTTGCAGACGTCGCCTGTCTCGATCTTTAAGTGCAGGCGGTCGACCACTGCGCTGTCCATGGTGGGATGTTATGCCTGAAATTTCATACTCTCGGCACACTCTTGACACAGTGGATCTGGGAATGTTGAATTCTCTAACGATTTCCGAAATGGCATGACCCATGCGTCTAGCTCCAACTAACATTCCGCGTTCAAAGTCTGTTAATTCACGTCGTGCGGTCATCATCACGTTAAAACCTCTTCACATGAATAACTTGAACAGAAATGAAAGCTCTGTAAAAGCACTACGCATTTATACCTGTTCTATGCGATGCTACTGCCATCTGAAAATTTGCATATTGCTATCCCATGACTTTTGTCACTTCAGTGTATAATGCATGCATTCTTTCATATAAAAATTAATTTATTAAGTTAAAGTTCTGAATTGTATTTAATCAATGTCAATGGATTAATAATTAATATTATTAACAATATCAATTAATAATATCATCAACCGAATTGTAATATTTAATGTGTATATTTAAGAAGCTTTGGACAATGGTTTAAACTATAAACTTTTACTACAAATACAGGAATATTTAGGGTGTGAAAGTTTCAAAAACTTAAATTTATACCGTTAAAAAATTAAAACCATTTGCACTTGTTTATTAATAGAAATAATCATCTTTTCTCATTAAATAGCCTGCTTCAATATCTAGTCATGTCATTTGCATGTTTTTTATAAGGCATATCTCAATGATAGGTGTGTGTCTGAGATAGGGGAGGTCTCCCACCCCCCTCTTATTTTCAAAACCAAACGTGATTAATTTCAGATGGAGGAGGGGGGACTCTTAACCAACTTTTTTTTGAAATAATCTTAAGAAAAACTAGGTTAACCTTAGAACTTCACAAGAATTATAAATTTATTAATAAATGCTTGTCACAATATTTTAGTAGCAATAAATTGCAGTGGGACGCATTTTCTTTGTTTTTCTCAAATCAAAGAAAGGGTTTAGTGCTTCAAGTCAGTGGTTTGGTACCTCTATAATATAGCACTTGAAAATCATCATATACTAAATGCAGTAGGGTTAGAAGAAATGAAGAGCAAAACTTTATTTTTCTTGCTCCAGAATAAAAGCAAAAATTACAGTATTTGTCATTATTTGACTTCTGTGTTGACTCAAAATTATCATAAAACATTAATTAAGCAATTTTTTCGATCTACAAGAAATTTATCAACGGTTCATTTCAATTTATTTTATAATTTGAAATTTGCTATCAAAAAAAAATCTCTACTAATAATAAAGCTGAAGGTTTGTCTGTCTTTCTTTCTTTCTGTCTGTTACGCGCGTAGCGCCAAAACCGTTCGGTCGATTTTCACGCCACTTGGCACAAAATTAGTTTGTAGCATGTAGTTTTGCACCTCGAAGCGATTTTTCGAACGTTTCATTTCGTTCTTTTTCTATTCCAATTCTTAGCGGAAATTCGATAAAATAGGGAAGAAATATTTCATACACATTTTCAAGTCTTATGTCATTCGAAAGCTTGAAATTTTCTGCACAAAATGAAGTTTTTTCGAAGTTTCTACGATTATCAGGAGAGCTGTAATAATTGTTTTTAGAATCCCGAAATTCAAGGCTTACCTTCAGTAAAGCAAGCCAAACGATTCTAAAATGGTTCAGCTCGATAATAAAATTTGTTTGAAAAGAAAGATGAAAAGAATTATTTTATCAACGGAAATCAACTTTTCATGTTGTTACCATGGTTACGTGTTCATACCTATTTTTGTTTCGTTCTTCTTCCAGCGTTTTTTTTTTTTTTTTCATTTTCAAAGATTTCGCATTTTGGCAACATTGATTTTGGCGACGTTTGGAAACAGTATTACTTTGTAATATTTTTTTTAGAGGAGGCGTAGTATTTATTTGTTTCAATTCTCTGGCAACCCTGTCTTTTCCGGGTGAAAATGCTTTGGGACATTACTTGGCGCGTTTTTGCGTGTCTCGCGGAAGTGAAAGCTCCGAGAGAAACTATGCAAAATAGCCAGGGTTACCACGCTTGGCGCGCCTATCGCCCATTTAGCGAGAAAAGGGTACCTAAAGCACAGATTAACCAAATATCGTATGAATTGCGTTATTGCATCGTTCGTTTTGTTTTTAAAGCTAGGAAATAAAACTTTCTTCTTCTTTTAAACTTTGGTAAGATTTCTGTTGGTTTCTGTGAGCAACAAAATTGTTCTTATTTTCTCTTTTGGCTTATTTTTGTACATCTTCCCTTGGGGTTGCATTCGAATGTTCCAAGTGGGTGTTTTACCCCTTTTATGGAGTAAATCAGTGTTCATTTCAATGCAGACAAAAGTGATATGAATTGGCCCGACCACTTGGCAATATATCGCCAAGCTTTTGGTCGTCCAGCATTTGCCGCCAATTCGGCGACATATCACCAAGTTAGCGAAAAAAATTGCTTTCTTTTTATATTTGGACTCAATTTGGCGCTATTGGCGATATTTTGCGAAAAATCCACTGAATGATGTTAAAATCGGCGATATTTAGGAGATTAATCATTGTGAAACATTTTTTTTTTTTGCATTGTTTCGCGGCAAACTAGAGATATAAATGTTTGAACTGTTATCTTGCTCACTCCAAGCACTATTTTAGCACTTAAGGCATCTACTAAGAAATTTACACATAAAAATTAAGTAGCGTGGGGTCCATACCAGATTTTTATATCATACTTTGAAGGAATTATAGTTGAATTACAACTAAAATAGAGCATTTCTTCTGCTATATCAATTATTTTACAAATGAAATTTTTATTTTATACCACGGGCAAAGCCGTGCGGGTACCGCTAGTAAATAATAATATTATAATAAATAATAATAGCATTTTGCAACAAAAAGTAGTATCACAGCTAGGAAAATTTTCTGGACAATGACTTGAAAATTGAAGAAATAATAATTATTTTATAAAATAAGTAATTACTCTAAGAAAAATTATCTCAAATAAACCTGATTTCTTACTTATTTTTTGTGTATAATTTAGATGAGATTATTATTGACTATATTTGTTGATAACTTAGAAATTTACAAAAACCCGGGTGGGTTTTTGTTGGTGAACCCGCCCAGAAAAACCCTGGGCGGGTTTCTTGGGCTGTGTCCATCTTTGCCAACCCTGAACGATACACACGTTTTTCTACCTATTTGAAGGAATGAACTTGTTTTTTAGCCTACTTTCCCGTTAAAAATAAAAGAGATGAAAATAGTAATAAAAGTGGCTTAATGCATTTTAAAAATATCGCCAAGTCCAAAAAATATCGCCAAGTTCAAAAAATATCGACAAGTCCGAACAATATCGCCAAGTTAAAAAAATAAAAAGGTAAAATGAATATCGAAAAATTAAATTTGAAAGTAGGGTATTGAGATGGAAAATTTGTGTGTCGATCGGTCGGTCTGTCTGTCTGCCCCCCTCCCCCTAATAACTTTTGAATGAACATTCCGATTTGAACGAAATTTTTTTTGTTGGAAAGATCTCGGCGAGTACAGTTCATTCCCATATTTGATTTTTCTATTTGAACAATTTTTGGTTCAACTTTGAACCGTTCAAACAACCTGTCCCGCGATATTAACTTTTTAGTTAACAGTCCGATTTGAACAAACTTTTTTTTGTTTGAAAGGTTTTTTCAAGGATACTTCATTCCCGTATCTACATTTTCGATTTAAACAATTATTCGTTCAACACTGAACCGTTCAAACAAGCTGTCACCCCTAATAACTTTTGAGTGAACAGTCCGATTTAAACATTTTTTTTTTTTTTGTTCGAAACATCTCGTCAAGGATACTTTATTACCGTATTTATATTTTCAATTTGAACATTTTTTGTTCAACATTGACCAGTTCAAGCAAGCTGTCACCCTTAATAACTTTTGAGTAAACACTCCGATTTAAATAAACTTTTTTTTTTGTTCGAAGGATCTCAGCAAGGATACTTCATTTCCGTATTTAAATTTTCGATTTGAGCAATTTTTCGTTCAACATTGAACTGTTCAAACAAGCTCTCACCCCTAATAACTTTTGAGTGAACAGTCCGATTTAAACAAACTTTTTTTTGTTCGAAAGATCTCGGCAAGGATACTTCATAACCGTATTTAAATTTTCAATTTGAACATTTTTTGGTTCATCATTGAACAGTTCAAGCAACCTTTCTGCACCTAATAACTTTTAAGTGAACCGTCCGAATTGAATAAACTTTTTTTGTTCGAAAGAATCATTCCCATACTTCGTTTTTTGATTTGAACCATTTTTCGTTCAATGACAAACCGTTCAGAAAATTTTTTAACATGAGCGCCTACTGGGAAATTTAAATTGAATGTTGATTCTGAACTTAAAGGCGGATTTCCTTCAAATTAACTTTGTAAGAAAACGGTTTTGATAAAAAATGTATGTAAAGTACTTTTCTGAAAAATCTTCTGTGAGGACTCTGATTCCGATTCCGACTCCGCAAACATGGCGGAAATGCAGGCTCAGAAAAAAATGACTGACTGGGCAGACGATTTTTTGTTTATTTGTTCTTTTTTTTTTTGTTTAATTTATTATTATTATTATTATTTTTTTTTTTTTGGCAGACTTTTTTTTTTGTTTACAAAAATTTTTCATTCACGAGAGCATTTTATTCTTTATTTATAATTAACAACTGGCAATGGATTAAAAATAACATTCGAGACATTTCATTAACGAACAAGGTTTTTTTTCTTTCATTGATAAAATGTGTTTTGATGTTCTTTGTACTTTTATTTTATTAATTAATTTTTTTTCTTTTGAAAACGATTGTGAAATTTTTCTACGGAAAAACTATAATAGTTACATTCTTTAAAAATTGCGACAAAACTTTATTTACTCTTTTATTTACTTTTTACGTGTCCATTTCATCTGATGAGAGGGGTATATTTTGCTTTTAGAAATCAGCTTTAAGTGCTATAAAGGTATGTTTGACATAATTTTCAGTTTCAGATATTCAAGAGAATATTGATCAGATGCTAGAATGCCGATGTTGATGTACGGGAAAGTAGGCTCGTTTAGTTCTTGACAGAACTTCTTGTTTAATTGATGAACTGGTGGCATCCACTTTACTGATTTTAAAATGTCAGTATGTATGCACAAAAAAGATTGTTGTGAACCTTTAGGGAGACGATGCAATTTGGACAGCATGCGGATGCAAGATAGGACAGCAAATAGAACGACTAACTCTTTATTCCTATTTACAAAATGTACAATTGAGTTGCACGAAGGAACTCTTGTGCTTTTACATGTGCGACTGCTGCTGCGGGGAGGTAAGCAATATCTACGAAGAGTGCAGTATTGCCAGATCCCAAACTCTTAGTTTATCACCCAAACTAAGAGTTTGGGTGAAAAACTAAGTTTGGGTGAATGGCGCAAAAGCCATTCACCCAAACTGCTTCACCCAACAGTTTGCTGCTTCAGCACAAAAGTTAGCATTTTACTGTTTATGAAATGAGCTAATAATAAGCAGTTTTTTCACAATAGGAATCATTTGTCTAGCATAATACAAGAAGCATTTTACCTTTTTTCCGAGTTTCTTCTGTTCACGTATCTCCCTAATTTTGTCAGTTCTTTCTATAGCAGCTTGTTTACTCAATAATTTTTCTCGTACCTGAAAAATGAAAACAAGTAAGCAATTCAATAGAAATTTCATATATTTACTGGTACCAACTGGTAACAGAGGTGTTTGTGAGTTCATGAAAAAATACCTGAAAGTTTTAAAGCAAAAATGTGTGCCCCTATTACTTAAGCAGACCTAATTTCATAATTATATACAAATAATTTATTCCCTTTTATAAACAAAAAAACACATTTCATATATTTGAATAGATTCAAATAGTTCTTAGTCAAAATATTATGTACACATTTCATTAAATTGCTAATGAGTAAGAAAATTACTTTTGAGCTGGTTTTACACAAAGTATCTGCAAAAGATTATTTTACAGTGAAAGCAAAAGTCCCGCAAAAATATTTAGGAAGCAATGAATGTTGTACTTCCTACTGAAAATAATGAAAAGAGTTTATGCACATACAATAAACAAATTTTCTAATCAATACAATACGACCCGAGTCAAAGATTTCATATTAATTAAATTACAGAAGTGAAATGCTTTTAAAAGATGTTATTAAAAGATGTTATATGTTAAAAAATTTAAAATTATTGAAGAAAAAAAAATTAGCTACAGATTCAGAACTTGCGTTTTTGACACTGGACACTCATCAAAGAGAATGGAATTTTGTTTAAAACTTTTCATTTTAATGATTTACTAAAAATAAAAAGAAATGTCATTTGTTTGCCTCTTAAAAAGGTATAGCTACATTGAAAATGTGAAAAATGATTTCCATAGTGGATGCAACAAGATTGGGATTTTCAAATGAAGGTGTTAAACGTATGAAAACGGCCCGTAAAAGAATTTAAGCTAACTTTCTTTAGAAATGCATTTAAAAGATCTACATTACACATATAATTTTTGCTTTTAATGCAATTGAAACAAAAATTAAATTAAACCAGTGCTTCAAACTTTGGCTTTTGACATTTCAATTCTCATAAAGCACACAGAATTTCGATAGAAAATTAATACTGTATGCTTTTAGATTTAAAAAAAAAATCATTTCCTTTATTTGCTTCCTAAGGGTACTAAGAATCAAAATGTGAAACATTTGATTCTCATATTGGATGCAAAATAATTGTATTTTTAAAAATTTAGGTATTGAAACCATAAAAACATGAGATAAAATAATTCATTAAAGTAAAAAAATCTTAGAATGGCTTCTTAATTGCTAAAAATTTGGAATAAACTAAAACATTTCGGAGGCAGTTAAATAAGTACATTATGAAAAATACTTCATTTCAGACATTTTCAAACATGAAAATACTGGAAATCTGATAAAATACTGGAACACAATCACTCCTGATGTAAGCTATGCATTAGCATATAGATAAAAAAACGCTCTAGGGAGGAGAAGGGGAATCTTGCTGTAAATTAATAAACTATGTGGTATTTTTTTAATTATCTTTTATTTCAATTTACAATAAATTTATTTCTTAGTTTTCTTTAGGACATCATGTATTCCTGTGCATGCGTACACAGAGGAGTTGTCACAGACCAGAAATATTGTTTAAAAATGAGAAACATTTTAATCAATAGAGCTGTTAAATTACTTAAATAAATAGTGCTTATGTTTGCTCTAACAACCTTTCTCAATGTAAATGTTAAAAAAAAAAAAAAAAGAAATGACTATTTTATTTAAGTTTTTAGTTTGCTGACAAAACCAGATACTTATGTATTTCGCACTTTAAGCATTGAAAATTTAGAGAAATAAATAGTCATTAAGTTTATTTTTTAAGATGCTGCTATTTAAATTTACCTTTTATTTTATAAAACTTGTATTTTTTCTTATTTTCATAGAATAAGAAGTATTTTCTACACAAGTGGCTGATTAAATCAAATTACGAATGATATTCTTTACTACACATAATTTTGAAAATTTGAACTGTTCAAAGTTTCCTCTGATGTCTAAAATCAAAAATGATAAGACTATAAATCACTTTTCAATGAAATTTTGTTATCAGTATTAATTGTAGACAGGCTTTGAACTGACAGTTATAACAAAAAAGGATTTTGACATAATTGTTAAAATAAAAGTTAAAGCCACCAAGCATCAAAAATGTGCTAACCATGCAAATAAAGATCTAGAATAATGGTTGCCAGTCGCCAACGTACGACCATTTCATTGAAAATGGCAGACAAAAAATTAAGCACTAGTAGTCAAAAGTGACGACCATTTTTACTTCCTTTTACGTAGTAAAGCAAGTATTGTGATCGCGAAAAAAAAATCACTCAAATTTGAGTCTAAATTTTGATTTTGCTCACCCTCGAATGAATGTTCAGTAGTTTTTTCGACCTGTCAGCACGTGCATATGTACCTACCAACATATAAGCAGCCGAAAAATCCTTTTCAACCACCCCCGAGTTAATTACGACGAGTTTTCTCGTGACATCTGTATGTACGTGTGTGCGGATGTATGTATGTATGTGGGTCGCGTAACTCAAAAACTATATGCCGTAGAAGCTTCTAGCTTGGTATGTAGGCTCTGAGGATGGTCTAGTTGTGCACCTCCCCTTGTGGTTGCATTCGAATGTTCCCAAGGGGGTGTTTCACCCCTTTTTTGGTGTAAATCAGTGTTAATTTCAATGCAGACTCAAGTGATATGAATTGGCGCGACCACTTGGCGATATGTCGCCAAGCATTTGGTCGCCAAGTTTTTGACGCCAACTTGGCGAAAAAATTATTTTTTGAATTTGGGTTCAACTTGGCGCTATTGGCGATATTTTGCGAAAAATTTTTGAATGATCTTAAAATCAGCAATATTTAGTAAATTAACCATTGTAAAATATTTTTTGCATTGTTTCGTGGCAGATTTGGGGAGTAAATATTTGAATTGTTACCTTGCTCACTCCAAGCACTTTTTTTAACACTTAAGGTACTACTAAGAAATTTACACGTAAAAGGAAGTAGTGTGGGGTCCATACCAGATTTTTTTTCTTCAATTTATTAAAAAGTATATACCTACATTCAAAAAATATTTTTGATTGTTGTAAACTTGTATATTTAAATTTAAATAAAATATTCCTTAAATATTTTTTTAGAGTATCATAATCTCTTATGTTTCAAACAGAGAATAGATTATTAACTTTTTGCACTGCAAAAATACTTTTTTCAAAATGGCTACCGAACATGCAAAAGTGGTTACCATTTCTTGCGACTCTCACAGCCAATGGCTACAATTCCGAATTTTTCGTCTAGAGGTTTACACGTGAATAACCCCAGATTCTGCACCTTCAAAGGTATTGATTCAGAATGGAAAATTTGACAGCTCTGTGACCAGTTTGACCAAGATGGATTTGATGTACACCGGTCACCATTAGTGAAGATGGAGGATCGGAAACCACCTGGCATCAAATCTACGTCCTTTCCGTAATAAGTACAAAACATTACCGACCAGGTCACAATAACCTCAGTCAACAGATAAAACTTGCAGCAGAATTTACAAATTTAGGACAAATCAGAATTAAATCATAGAAGAAATTATCAAATAAAATCTACAAATTTTAGATATCTTGCATGCCCATGTGGCAATCTAGAACAGGGTTCATACTCAAATTTGAAAATTAAAAGTACGGAGTTTTTAAGGAGTTTTGCAGGAGTTCATTTCAAATTTTCAGGACTTTCTCACTCAAAACACTTATTTTTCAGCAACATATGGGTCATTCCAGCGAAAATGGTACAAATCATGTCTGAAACTCTTTACTTAAGATTATCAATTTAAATAATTTCCACCAACACACTAATCATTTTTTTTTTTTTTTTTTTTTGAGTTTCCATTTATTTTTATTTGCGTATAATGAAGTGTAATACTAGTACATGACTCATTTATGAAAGGATTTTAAATATTTTGATCACTTTGTGTAACAGAGTGGACAAATAAGCCTTTAAAAATATCTTTATAATCACAAAGAAAAGTTAGAATCAGAAAACAAACATCAAGTGGAATAAACAGCCTAAAACTGTAAGTCTGTCTGCAATTTCAAGAAAAAATTTATTTTTTTCATCATGAAATCGACTGTAACAGAGTGGACATCTAACAGTTCAAATTAACTTCCATAAGAAAAGAATGAGGCTCACCCTGGTTGTTGACTACATAATTCAATGTAGCAAGCTAATCACGGCAGTTATACTAACTATATATTTTTTTAATATATCAGATTGAATGCAATTATTTATTTTACTTCCAAAAGGGTTGTAACAGAGTGGACAATTCGTAACATAGAAAATCTAGGGACATGAATAAATAATTGTTTTTGGGAAATTTTTTTTCATTTCCGTAATAATCTGCAGAAATGGTGTCAGAAGCATATTTTGTGCAGTGCAGTGTCATTTATTTTGTTGTTACATTTCAGTTTAATTTTAAATCACATTAAAAATTCTAGCAATTTGAAGCTGGGACACGTCATTTTCTCCTTCTTCTGACAAAGATAATTTTTTTTGTGTCCTTTCTAGATGGATTATACCTAATTAATTGATACTTGATGGCACAAAATTAAATGGAGAACCAATAAAAAATACACTAAATGGGTGGTAGTATTTACAATTGATTTTAAAAAATTCTAAAGTCTCGGACATGATTTGTACCATTTTCGCTGGAATGACACATATCTCAAACATTTTTTTACAACTCTTGTGCTATTTATTTTTGTTGTCATACAATATATTGAGTAACATACTAAATTAAAAGTAAAATATGCAGTTAGTGCTACTTGAATGTTATCAGACTCAGAATCAAATTCAAATATGGAGGGGGGAGGATTAACCATTGAAAAATATTTTATTTTGAGGATGAATTTTTAAAAAAAATAAAAAATATATAAAAAGAATGTTAAAAAAATGAAAATAAGTGTTTTCTCAAAAACAAGACACTCCTTAATAATTTTCTAACTAGAATCAGCATAAAAAAAAGTAATTATTAAAATAAACTTTGTAATAACCTAACTGAAAATAGTAGAGGTTAAAACAACTTCTAACTTTCATAAGCTTTGACGATTGACACTATTAAAGTGCACAGAATTTTGTTTAAAACTTTTCAAATTTATGATTTAAAAGAAAAATAAAAAGAAATTTTAGTCGTTTGCCTCTTGACTGAGTACAGTAAACGTCATAAATGCGAAAAATCATATTCAAATGGCGGATGCAAAAAGATCGCGATTTCCATAATGAACGAATTAAAAGGGGGGAAAAGCGACATATAAAAGGAATTATTCAAGAAAAAGTTTTAAATTTACATTTTAAAGCTCTTCGGTAAACATAATAGTGATAGCAATAAAGTAATTGAAGCAAAACTTAAATTAAATCTGCGACTTAAATTTTAATTTTTTGTCTCTCATAAAGAACAGAATTTCGCTTGAAAAATTTTAATTTTCGATTTTGATAGAAATAAAAAAAGATTTTACTTATTTGCCAATTAATAAAGCCAAGTACGTACCAAAATTCAGAAAAATTCTATTTCCAAACCGGATGCGAACGGATTGCATCATGGTTAATGAAGGCGTCATAAGTATAAAAACGGCAAATAAAACGGTGTACTGAAGCAAAATAATTTTAGAATGTCCTTTCAACAGGTCTACCTGATCAATATAATTAATAATTATCGACTTATTCGTCGAAAATTTGGAGTAAGGAAAAAAATTTCGGATGTAGCGTAGGGATAAAAGCGTAGCGAAAAATAGTAGATTTCCGGTATTAACACGTGAAAAAATACCAGAACTCCGGTATAATACTCGAATACAATCTTGAGATTAGTAGTAGAAGAAAATATTCAAGGGTTTGTATTCACAGAATTAAAAATAAGGAGTTTGTAAGGAGATTATAGTAAAATTCAGGAGATTTAAGGGCCCTTATTTTTTCTTATTAAAAAGCAGGAGTTTATAAGGAGTTTGTAAGGAGCGTACGAACCCTGTAGAACTAGAATGGCATTAATTAGAAATGTGTAACATCAGCAAACAAGCAAATACCAACGAAAATAGCTTCAGAATGATGTTAAAAAGAAAAGATTACCTTGACCATGTGTGCATCACTCTTGGCCATTTCTGCTAAATAATCATTCGGCCTTTTAGTGGGAATTCCCAGTCCTTTCAATCTGTTCAGAGCTTTTGTTGCAGCAACTGTAGCTTGATTATAGCTATATAAGATAACATAAATTTAGAGATGTGTAATTAAAAACTATCTTAATTATTACAATTAAATCCTACTAGAGATGCATGGGTTGGAGTGGAGATTTTTTAAAAAATAGGACAATTTTTATAAAATTTTAGGACAACAAAATATCAAGTTTTGACGATTTAAATGTAACTTATAAGCTTGACTTTTGATTAGCATAATTATAAGTTTCATATTCTATTTTAAAAACAACAGCAGAATGCATTCAATATTTTATTCTTTTACACTGTGATATATTTTGAAATAGAGATATTTCATCGTACAATTTAAATCTGGGTTAATCTAGGCAATTTGAAAGTACATTCTAAGAAACAGTATAGAGTGCCGCATTTCCGATCAACTGTCCATATTAACACCCTTTACTGTATAAAATTATTAAGCCATAAAGAAAAGATTTTATGAATTATAAAATTTTAAAAAACAAGTCTATTATATTTTTATTAATTCATTTGTTTATTTATTCCTTACGTCCGCCATTATGAATTATTTTTTGCGTACCACCAACTGACAGATCGAGTACCACCAATAGTACGCTTAGCACAGGTTGGGAAATGCTGTACTAGATGATGCCTTTTGCTTTCAATCTTGAATCCATAAAAACAACCAACATTTTTCCTTAATTTATCAACCTATTTTAAAGATAACCAATGTTTAATATCCACATTAACTAACAATTATCAAGAAATGCGCATTTCCACAGTAAACTTATCTGCGACAGCAAGCACATCTATATTGTCTAGCTATGAATCCTGTGGCAGAAAATTGCTGACATGAAGACATTGTCCCAGAATTAGAGAGCTATTGTGCAGAAAGATTTTTGTTATTGTTAACAAAAAAAGACAGTAAAACAGCCAGCAGTAAAACCATTCTGCAGAACAGTCTTACACCGGTATTCTCCACGCCGTTTTAACCGACGCTTAAGTTTTAAGCGAGGTTTAACACGAGGCTGTAAAAAAAGCGTATTCTCCAGTCCGGCTTGGCGAAAAGATGCGTCACAACACGCTCTTTTTTGAGCTTCGCTTGTGCCCCGACTTTGGCGGTTTAAGCGTGGGTCAAGCGTAGATTTCCTTCCCATCATCCTTTTCTAGTAAACAAACATGGACGCCAGTCGTTTGGATCGTGTAGAACATTTTGAGTTGGACTTATTTGAGGAACAAAACAAGACTCAGATTCAGTTAAAATGAAAAATAATTCGCTAACTAATTTAAAAAAAGCCATTAAAATGCAGAATAAACCAGCAAACAAAACAAGCTGCAAAATAATGTAAAAAATTGATCCGTCAAGTAAACATACAGAAATAGAATTGAATGCCAAGTTGTAAAATAGTCGCCGACAAATTAACTTTTAATATTGTCTTTATTTATTATCCGAACAGTTTTCTTTCGCAACGGAGATAAAACAAGGGTTGCCGTAAATCTTAGATGGCCCAATTCTCGCCAAGTGAAAATTTTACTGGTCAGAAGATAATGTGACGTAAAATTAGGCTTGTAATTATTTTTTCTTAAAAACACGAAATATTATGTTTTAATTGATTGTTTATGACTTGGAATTTTCCCAGCAAAAGTGCGGTGGACAGTATAATTACTATGCTCAGCCCCTTAATGCTAGACACCACAGAGTGCAACCACTCAATTATGCGTTTATATTTTTCGTAATCTGTTAGGCTCAATAATAGTACTTCTATTTCGATAGCTGTAAAGTTGCTCTTTTGAGTCATCGTATTATTTATTTTACGAAAGATTCAAATAGAAAAGGAAAGATATAGAAGCACGCTTCGCATAAAATGAGATAAACAAATAAAATCAAGCGGTTAATGATGCAGTTAACAAATAGAAAATGTCACGTGAGTCATTATAGCCAATGGCGATTGCCGTTTCATTTCGACTTCAACTAACACTCCGTTCTCTTAAGCGGCTCTTAAAACGACTTGGAGAATACGCAAAACGTTTAATACGAGTTTTAGCTTAAAACTCGATTTGGATAGTCCGAGTGTTATCTCCGCGATGAGATGGCATTGAGAATACGGCCGTTAACAGATTATTCTTTTGTGGAAACAATCCTATTTCCTGTTATTATTGTTCCTAATAGAATATTTATAGAAACAGTATAAGGCTAGCTGCATTAAAGTATCAAGAAGGAGTAGAAATATACTCATCAGAGGATGAAAAATCATTGAACATTTTAGTTGGACAGTGAAAAATCAAGAGAAATAATTTTTGATAAAACTGTTAGTTTTAAAAACTGTGAAGCTAAATAGTATTGATGTTAATTTTATAAATATAATCAGCTTGTATTACTATAAGACGTTTGCTTATATATTTATTATTGAAGGATATTCTATACTAAAATGCAACGTTTCTTGACAAAAACATTGTGACGTCAGCGTGACGTTAGCCTATGAAAAAACGAGCTAGATAAAACGTCACAGCCTACTTGTCGAATAAGAGTAGATTGGTGACTGCTTGTGAGCTCTTATTGGCTCCGCCGGTAGTGACGTCAGTGCCAAGTTAAGTTGCATTCTAGTATAGTATTGCAGAAAAAAATTGGTTCCAGAAAATTTGTCGCAGAAAGCAGAAAAAAATTCTACCACAGGGGCTATGAACATCATCATGCCTTAAGTTAAATTCCTATTTCTAATACTGAAATGCATGTGAAAATATGCTTGTGCATATAACCTGGTCTCTAATTACAAGAAAACAATCAACTTACAAAGACATTTCTCTTTTAAAATCACTTTCAGCTTGGGATTCATTATTTTCCTTTTCAGCTTTTGATTCCTCACTTGCATTTTGAACAGAAATGCTCAGCTTTTCAGACCAATCTAAATTCAACTTGATTTGCTCAAGTTTCTGTTTTAAACCATTCTAAAAATAAAATTTTACCAAATAAATAATGAAAAAGGATTAACATAAAACTGAGGTTATAACTATTCCTTGCAAAAAAAGAATATGCTAAAATATTTGTATTAATTGCACAATATACAGTTCAAACCGTTGACTCATTTTGAATGAATTTCACTGTATTTCTCAAGGATCATCTCTTGTTAATCAGTTTTAACATAATCAAGGGGGAAAAAAAAGAGTTTCAAGTTTTGCTCATTTCTTCACATGCCCTAAAAACTTATTTTTCCAGTTTTAAAGCATACAAAACCCTAATAAGATCAAGCAGTAAGTCACCACTCTCAAACTAGGGCTAAGGCAGAACTGCATCATATACACCGACAGCAAGGTTATATTATTCAGAGACTGCAGATTCGTCCTTATTATGGACGCATCAGTCTGAAATAAGGAATAACCAAACTGGAGGCAGATTTCATCTTGCAAAAAGCGGAGAGTGCCAACAAACTGGTCTGATGCAATAATCTGGAAATGAAACAGAACATATCTAAAATGATTTTTAAATTTAGGGCAACAATTGAGCAGTTTTACTTTTATTTTTATTCAATTTTTTCAAACAATGAAAAATTATAAACACAAAAGTCATTTCAAAAAAAGGGGACACATTCAAGTTAAATCTGGAAACACTACAAATCTCAATAACTACAAAGAGTTTTTTACAGACACGTTTAAAAACTAAGAGCTGTTATCTGTCATGATAAGATAAAACCCAGTATCTACAGAAACAAAAGATAAGGAACGAGTTTTCACACAAAAAATAAAGAATTTGACTTTTTTTTTGTGCTTTACTTTCAGGGGAAACCAAATACGCAAGCATTTTGTTATGCACCACAATAAAGCTTAAGAACAACACATTCTATAAAAAAAGAAAGAAAAAAATTAGCATATAATGTTTTACCTTCTCACAGCAGTAAGCTACACTGTGAACTTTAAATCTGTACATATATTAAAACACAGCAGTGAGAAATTGTTTTCATTCTCAGCTAGTAAATGTATTGTCAAAAGTTTAAAAAATCACATGTTTAAATGCTCGCTCTTCTATAGTGAAAAAAAAAAGTTTCGTTAATCCAAATCTACCTATGCAGAAAAGATGTTCTATGGCATGGGGATTAAGGAAACATAATTTTAAAAAAATAATTTAAAAATTTGAACTGCTGCAAAATTGTTGAATTTTGGAAAAAATGTTGAAAATCGCTTAATTTTGGTTTGATAATTTTTTATTCAAAACACTTATTTCCCTAAAATTAAATGCTCCAAAGTGATCAATATTGACTATTGAGTACTGGGTATTGAATAATAGTAAGTATTAGGGGAAATATTGTATCTCCTAAACACTGCTTTTTCACACAGTTGTATGAGCGAATCAGAAGTAGCACAGCCACCACTGCTATGGATTAAATCGCAGCTTGTTTTCCTTTTTCTTTTTAAATATATTTTCCTCTCTAATTTTATACTTCCACCCCTACATGCCAAAAGTGGTATGAATAAAATCTTCCCTCACGTCATACCAATACCGCTAGCCGATAAGAAGATTCATCAGTTTTTAATAAGCGCTTTTCTTTTCAAGTAAATGAAAGTACGATTATATTGAGTAAGATATTTTCTTTGTGTGCTGTGTCTGCGTACTTACTCTTAAAGTGCACTATGGCAATGTTAAGAAAAGACTTGCACACTATGTGAAGTCACCAACAAAACGGATCTAAGCACTGATCAGCGGTACTTAATGGAAATCTGTGAAGATATCAACTCCGGACATTGCAGCAAAAGTCTGTCTAAGAGAAACTCCGGAAATGTTAGCCACTCAAGATGGCTTACAACTGCAAATAGAATTCTCAGACGCTACATAACTTATGAGGATCCATTTGCGACATTAGCTCTACAGTAACAACATTAATTTTAAAAGTATATGCTCCCATGTGGTTCCAGATGCAAACAAAACCTTCTGTAATCTATGGTGCGCAGCATTTGCATCAAACACTCTTTCTTTCGCGATATTTGTCGAATGATTTGAAAGAAGTAATTGACTCTGTTCTTAAACGAAACAGCTTTTTGGTCACTCAGAAAATGTCTTGATGTCAATGGTAGCTGACGATAGATATCACATAAAGCAATTAGCCCTTCAAAGAATTCTAAAAGCATGTAAAGTTGAACATACTGCTTGTACTTATACTACTGCATCGGATATTAACATCTGAATTTTCAATTTGCCAAACTTTGACTTTTACGCGACAGATTATGTCGATTTGATTAAGTGGGAAAATGTAACAGAGCCTCCACTGACTGAATGCTTTAGTGACACCATACTTTTAGAAGAAATAGAAAACCTTGCGATCATCACAAGAGTTATTCTAACAGTTATCTGGAATTTTCTTCGCCACACTCAAGCTACAGAAAGAAAAATAAAAGTTGTCGCAGAAGCCTCTGCTGCTGTGTGTGTACCCCATAACAGAGACGGAACTATAAGAAATCGTCTGAAGTCGCGAAGGCTCATGCCAGTCTTCAACACGAAAAGTGATTACTGTCCCCTGTAATTCCGATGGTATTTTAAGTTCAGGAAGTTTTAATGTTTGTAGATTTTTTCTTGTCATCATCTAGTATGATTTAAATCATTCTAATAAACATTTCTTTGAATTAAAATACTTCTTTTACTTTGGTAAAAAGCATGGTGACCTTTACCATTAAAAGGTTTTATTAACATAATCTAACAACGCTTGCGGCAATGCAGCTAACCTTATTTTTTCCTTTTAAATCTCTCCTACCTCATTGATGTTCCTTAAAACATATTTTCTAAAAAGGTAGACTGAAATTATATTTAAAAATTCTTTTGATTAACTTTTAATTTTTAGGAAAAAAGCCTTAAATTTCTGCTGTTCAACTTCCTTGCAAAAGCTTGTGACTTGAAATTCAGCTTTTTATTTTAGTTTTTAATTAATCTGCATATTATGGGACATCTTACCCACATAAGTAGAACTTAAAAATCTAAAAATAAAAATAATCGATTCATTTCAATTTTTTGACAAAAAAGCCTCAATTTCTAAAATTCATCCCTCTTGCTGCAGTTCTTAACTTAAAATGAAATTTTTTATTTTATTTTTTCATGAATCTGTGTATCAGAGACCATCTTACTCACATAGGTAGAATTTAAAAATCTAAAAATTAAAAATAATTAATTAATTTCGAGTTTTTGACAAAAAAGCCTCAATTTCTAAAATTCATCCTTCTTGTGGCAGTTCTTAACTTAAAATTTAATTTTTTATTTTATTTTTTCATAAATCTGTATATCATAAAACTTTTTTTCCGCATAGATAGGATTTAAAATTCAGAAAAAAAATATTTTCGATCCACCCTAATGTACATGTTATAGCAAGGTTCCTATTTTTGCTCATTTTGGGAAAAAGTCCAGGACAAAAAGGGAAAAAATTAAAATTAACTGATTTTCTACATGGCTAAAACTTAAAATTATGGCTTTGATGAAAACACGTAATACAAAGGTAAAAATATTATTTTTCTTTCAAAATTTAAATTATATTTTTAAAAATTAAAATCAGATTTTCAAAAAAAAATAAGAGCTATATTCAGAAGTTATAAAGTCATTCCATAGTGACTGACGCAACATTCATAGCTAATTTTAAAACTAGGCCCTTAAAGCAATTGACAGAACTTAATAAAATTTTACTGAAAACAGCTTCAAATTTTATTGGAAAATGGTTTATAGTGCTGTCATTGAAACATTTTTTAAGCCCATTATTCAAGTTTAAGGGAATAAGCATAGTAAGATAAAGATGTAAAGTATCTGCGCACACAAATCAAAACTATCTGCAGGTAAAAAACAAGATACAGTTGAGTCTCGATAACTTGAAGTCCTAAGGGACTAGCTAAAAGCTTTGAGTTATTGGTAGTTAGAGTAATAGAAAGTTGCCACTACCTTCTCAAGAGTTTGACGCAACGAAAACTTAGTTCGAGTTATAAGAAGTTTCAACTACATTCTCAAGAGTTAGGGACCCAATGAAGTCTTGAAGGTAAAGGAGTATTCGAGCAGTTATAAGGCTTTGAGTTATCAAGACTCTACTGTATAGTGTGTAGGTAAAATTTTTAGTAAGACAATGCCTTTTGCTTTTAATTACGCATTTATAAAAGCAAAAGGTGAACTTTATCATTAATTTATCTAAAGATTTAGAAGACAATTATGATTAGTATTGATATTAATGAAGAATTATTGGGAGAAGTACAGATCCACAGTAAATGTGTCTGCACAGCTGCAAATGTATCAAGACAAGGCGTGTGAATGTGCTTCTATATCATCTGACTATGGAAAAAAGATGACAAAATTCAATATTTTTCACTTTTTGAAAGTCAGAACTTTTATGAAATACTGCAATCATTACGCACCACATTATTCACAGGTAAAATTTTAGACTCTATTGGTGTTTCAGCTTCCGATAGTTCTTCCTCTGATGAATCATGAGACATCTGTAAAGAATTTAAAAAAATATTTATAAATTCAATTTAGGTTCTAAAACATTTAAATAGAACTGCAGTGCACAACTTATGGCCCACAAGTCTGACCCCACTGCTTTTATGTTCAATATTACTAACTAATAAAACGCTATGTTTTGAAATTTCTAAAGCAGACATTCATCTTCATTCGGTATTAAGAATGAAGATTGCAAATTTAGAACTAAATAGCCAGAAACAAGTTTTTAAAAAGGCAGATGGAAATTTTGTACAACACAAAAAGTTTGTAATAAGGATAACAACAATTTTTGATTTAAGAGTTTTTTTCACATTTTCCCATGTTATCTTGAGGGTGTTTAAATTTCATATGATGAGATTCAAGAACTTATCAATAGGGTGTCCCGAAAAAATCGAATTTCTACAAAGCACTTAGCCTTGGTGCGGAAAATTTGTGACTCCCCAACACTAATTACTGGGCAAAATTTCTTGACTGAGTTAATGCTTTCTGCTCCGGCAAGAGGCTTGAAGTTTAGAGATTTTCGGGGAAAAAATCGAAAAGAGATAAAATTTGCAAAATATTTTAAAATCCACAGAATGTTAAGCCTTAGTGCTGAAAATTTGTGACTTTTCTAACACTAATCACTGAGAAAAATTTCGTGACTCTGACCTTCTGCTCTAGCATGAGGTTTGAATTTCAGAGATTTTAAGAAAAAAAATTAAAAAAAGGAGAAATTTACAAAATATTTTAAATTTCACCGAATGTTAAGAATTAGTGCAAAAAATTTGTGGCTTCCTAAAGCTAATATCAGAGCAAAATTTCGGAACTCTAAGTTAATGTTTTCCGCTATGGCAAAAGACTTGAACTTCAGGTAAAAGAACCCAAAAGACTAATATTAGAACAAAATTTTGTGACTCTGAGAAAATGTCTTTCACGATGGCAAAAGACTTGAATTTTAGGCAAAAGAGCCCTAAAGATTTTAATAAAAGAGCCCAAAAGAGAGGTCTTTATTTATAATCTAATTTCACGTAGAAATAAGGTCGATTAGAAATTAAAGTATTTATGCAGTTAGAAAATCTCAAGACAAATGTTCAAAAAATTAGAACTGCATTTTTCATATAGATTTCTACGCATTAAAGAAAAAATTACTAAGTGGGTTTAAATCTCATCAATTATGCATTTTAAAAACTTTATATATAATGTACAGTTCACGCTTTGGAATTCACAGTTAGAGAGACATTATGTATAGCTGTAATTTGTTATCATTTTTATGCTGAAATGCAGGCATATTGCTGGGTGATTTTAAAACAGCCAAAATAAACTAGTCTCTTTTCTCTTGGCCACACATTGATTTGATGCCTTCGAAACTAACTTCAAGATGCATTCAACGGCCTGTGTGGGGCAGGGGAATTTAATAAACTTCCATTTTTCGCATGGAACTCCAACATATTTCAAAGATCGTCTGAAGGAACATTGAGGAGAACTGGTGGAGACAGTATTTTGCAATTGTTCCAGTCTATCAAACTAAAATAATCTGCAGCTTCAAAGCTAAGCTTCGGGATATGGAATATGAGCACACAGCAGTGCTCAAAATTAACGGTCGTTAGTCGTATTTTGCCACTTTAAATTTCGTTTTGACGACCACGATTTTGAAATTAGTCGTCACTTTGACGCCTAACTTTTGCTTCCCTGTCCTTTTCCAGCAGTTCAAGGTTAGTTTTCAGAACATCAACCTCACAATAGCAGAAAAGCTTCCTGCTATTATGGCAGAATCCGCCCTGGGCAGAATGACCAGTGTCTCCCCCTCCCCCCCCCCAAAGACATCACCAGCACATGCTGTGCCTTTTGTTCTTTTGCACCTGTTTCCCCTTAATCCTTTCTTCCCCTCCCTCTTCTGGAAATCGCAACACTGATTGATGGAGATTGACTCATCACTTCATGTCAACACAGAGCAGAAGGTAGAGATAAAAGTTTGGCTAACACATACAAAACAAAAAAAAATCTCCACCTGTTTAAGCTCTTTTGGAAGTTTAAACTGCTTATCTCTCACATATCCATATTCTTAATGACTCTGAGGTGTTTTGCACTGAAATTTTGCAGTTTGACTTTTTTTTAACGCTCAAGCTGATTTTCTTACACAATTTTTAATTAAATCGCCGTAATCGATGTTTCTGAGCATTTTTTTTTTTAACTGTTTGAGTCAGGGGCGGCCCTAGCAGTTTTGCCGCCCCGGACAAAAATGCAACATGCCACCCCTCTTAAAGTTTTAAAAGAAATAAATTGCTTATAAATACAACTTAATAAATAGATGTTGTAAATTAAAAACTGGACAAAATAAAATCCTATATTCAGGATCGGATTTAAACCGAATATCGACCTAAGCTATTTTAGATATAGGGCCTCTTTTGTAGTCCCAAAAACTATATTGCAGGCTTTTTTGTCCCTTTTTTTCAATGTTTCAGAAGCTCTTGCCCCCCCCCCTCCCCTCCCGTTTTTCTACTTCATACTGTCTTCATTTATTTTTACTTTATTCATTTCTATTGACCTTGGAGAGGGATTGGTATGAGGAAAATGATGCGGTGGCTATTTTTCATTAAGTATAGAATAGTTGAAAATTCAGGGGTTGGGGGTTTCTCCCTCGGGGAAAATTTGGAAAAATAAATATAAAATTCTGCATTTTGAGGTCTTATAAAATGTAACTAAGATAACAAAAATAACAGGAGAAAAATAGGCAAACAATACTTCTTAAAGCCATTTTGAATAAAAACTTTAATTAAATTATTGAACTATTTAAAATTCCAAGACATTTATTTCTTACCGTTGCCATTTTGAATTAAAATGTTAATTAAAGTATTGAACTATTTAAAATTCCAAGATATTTATTTCTTTCCGTTGCGGTTTTAAATTAAAACGTTAATTAAATTGAACTTTTTAAAATGAAAGAGTGTTATTTTTTTCCATTGTCATTTTGAATACGTGTCATAACAAAGTTCTAACAATTGTTTTTATTCTATTTATTAATGACATATTTTTTCTCTGGTACCATTTTGAAAATGTGTTTCTAAAATCTAAATAAAATTGCAATTCCTGTTTTTAGAAGGGACTTTTTTTGGCTGCGATCCAAATATTAAAAGAACTTTTTCGTTTAGAGTTTTGCAATTAATTTTACAGGAAGAAAGCGGTTTGGAAATAATTGTTTTTGGTAAGGAATTTTATATGTTATTTAGGGAGGGTAGTTTGAACCAATTTAGGGAGAGTGCTAAGTATGCGCTACTTGACATCGTCTTTCTTTTTGAGGAAGCATGTGCAAATAATTCGATTGATTCTTTAATGCAGGAAAGCTTTTTAGCGAGTCGCTTTAGCAGAGAGTAGTTTGTTTAACTTTTCCTTGGTGTTTTAAAGGCAACCCGCCTTGGTGGCGAGTAGTTTATTGAAACTTTCCTCGCTACTGTAAAGGCGAGCCGCCTTGACGGCGAGTAAACTGTTTAAACTTTTCTCATTACTTTAAAGGCGAGCCGCCTTGGTGGCGAGTAGTTTGTTGAAACTTTCCTCGCTACTTTAAATGCGAGCCGCCTTGGCGGCGAGTAGTTTTCTCAAACTGCCTTCACTACATTACAGCCCGTGCAACGCCGGGCCACGCAGCTAGTGGATACATTAAAATAACACGAGCAAACATTGCTACATTTCAGGATTCCTTAGTGTAAAAAGAATCATAATTGTTAAATTTTTTTGTACGTTTCTTTCCTTGAAGAAAATTAATTTTATAAACCAACCAAAATGCCGCCCCTAAAATTTGCCGCCCAGGACAGGGGTCCGGAATGTCCGCCGCTAGGGCCGCCCCTGGTTTGAGTGCAACAATTAATGACAATTCTATAAAAAATGCTGCAGATTAATTCGTTTTTGTCCGATTTCCTACGCACATGGGAAAAAGGCTTAGCACATTGCAGTTGTGCAGCAATCTTTTATCATCTGTTTCTCATTTGTACCTCTTCTGATAATCTCTTGAATTTCATATCGTGCAAAGCCTATTCAACTAAAATACAAGGATATTTTTTGCACTCCTTGTCTTTTAAGCCTCCCCCCCCCCCCCGCGCACTCTGTAAAAAAAGTTGAAATCAAAATTGGTTATTTTTTATGTTGAGCATTTATTTAACATTTCCATATTTTTAGCTCAACAGTACTTGATCAGAATATGATATATTTCTACCAGAATATGAAGAAAAAAAAACATTGCAACTAAAATCTGTTTTTGCACCCTCCCTCCACCTCTGAATGTTTTATGTGAAAAAGTATGTTAACATGTTTGTTATAATTTTTGAAAAATTAACAATTGATCCTCAAAGAGTAATTTAACATCAACGAAACAACAAAGAAGAAAAAACAGTCATATAAAGCCCTAACCCAGCATAGAAAATTACTGCAGATAAAAAGCAAAATACAACCAAGTTTAATAGCAAAAAAAAAATCCATTTTTTGAGAGAGAGTAAAGGGGTGTTCTTTTTATTTAATTCCGTTATAGTGAGACACATAACATTTGCATTTGAGATCTTTAAAATGCTAATTCAAATTTTCCAAGATTTATGCACTTAATCAACGTAATTTGGAAATTGCAACCAAGGGAATTATTTTGGCAAAACTAAGATAAAAGTATCAGGTGCCATTGGCACCTAAATGACTAATATTAATTTCGACCTTTGGCACACAGTCTTCACAACAGATCCATTCTCTAGCCTTTAAGATTCTATGAATACCGAGCTCTCTGATAGTCACATTTTCATACGTTATCATACTTAATGTTTTCTGGACAAGCAAAGAATGCATTCCGAGCAATGATGGGATCGATTACGTTAAGATATATTTTTGGCAAGTATGTTGATGCATGACTTCGTTTGATTCTTCGATTAAACTGAAGTTGAAATGGATGTGCCAAATGAGTAGCGAACTCATTGTGTTTGACTCTTTTAAGAACAGCCTTCATAGCCACATATTTTTTGTGATAAGTAAGTATGATTGCAATAACCCGTTGCTCTGAAATTACCTCAATGTACGAGTCCTTACACAAGTTTACCATCTTTCGTGCTACACGATCAGCAATAATCGAGAAGCTAGGCTCCTTATCACCAGAGGCGGACTGGCCGTAGAGGCCACCTGCCCGCGGGCAGGTGCGCCCTCCGGCCTGTGCGCCCTTGCGCCCTCAAAACGTGTGCGCCTTCGTTTTTTTTTTAATTTTAAAGGTTTGAAAGCAACCCCTAACAGTTTGAACAGTACCACCCCAACCCAACTGCCAGTGCGCCTTTAACTTTAGTTAATTACTTATTTTTTTACTTTTTTCCCGTTTGAAACATGTAAAGTAGTCAATAAGCGTTATCAGAAGGCGGTTCTTATTGTACCCCAGAAGTGATAGGTGGTCTTTCAGGGGGATCTCATCCAAAGTTAACGCCCTCCGGTCTGTGTGTCCTTGCGCCGTGAACAAAGCCCCCCCCCCTTTTTTTTTTAAATCTTTACGTTCGAAGCACGGAAAGCAATCAATAAAAGATTGAAGAAGATGGTTATACTCAATTATGTACCTGTTATAATTAACTTTTATTTATTGCACCCCAGACGTGATAGGTTGTCGGAAAGGGGGATCTTTGCCAAAAAAAACAGCTCCTTCCAGGTTGTACGCTCTTGCGCCCTCGAACCTGTGCGCCTTCGTTTTTTTCCACCTTACTTTTGGAGGGTATGAAACAAGGCAGTCCAGTCGGAGGGGGGGGGGGACCTTAATCCAAAGTGAGCGCCCTCCGGCCTATGTATCATTACACCCTCGAATCTAGTTGACTTGGGTATCCCCCCCCCCTTTTTTTAATTCGAAGCGAATGAAACAAACTATAAAAGTTTGCTGCAGGAGATTATAATTAATAATGTGCTATAATTCACTTTAATTCATTGCCCTCCACCCGCCCGCAGAGGTGATTAGGTAGTCTGGAAGGAGGACCTTTAACCAAAAAAAAAAAACATCTTCCTCTGGGCTATGCGTCTTTGCGCCTTCGAACCTGTGCTCCTTTGGTGTTTTTTTTTTTTTTTAATATAATTTTTTTATTCGAAGCGCGTGAAGTACTTAATAAAAGTTTCAGAACAAGGTTCAAATGAATAGCGTAAAAAATAAACTTTGAATTCATAGCCCCTCAAAAGGGATAGGTAGTTTGGTCTTAAACCAAAGTGAGCGCTCTTATTTTTATGCGTTTTCCTCTCTCTTTTGTGTGTGTTGTGTCAAGTCAAAGTGTCAATCTACCTTGACTGAGGTTATGAATTCATGTGTGGTGATGCTGGTCAGAGAAATCGGTTGGCAAAAGATTCTTCAGACAGGTATTTTTATGATGTTAGAAAGCTGCATGAGTAAGCAATTGAATTGTATTGCACTGAAAAACGTGTACTACGACAAAAATGTTTAGTTTTGCCTAAAATAAAATTAAATAATGATTTACTGAATATTGTGTAGTTGATTGACTGGCTCCTCCCTATTTTCATGAGCATTTTAATATTAAGCGGATCATCAAAACAGCAGCAAGTAAGTAAAAATACAGCAGATAATAATACCCTTAAACCGCTGAATCTATATATACGCACACCATAATTCTTTATAAATCGCACAACTTTTCGAAGGTAAACAATAAATAGGGAAGTTTTTGATTTTTCAATTTTATTTTTATATGTTAGAGCAACATACATGAACATCAACGGCGAAAAAATTTTTGCGCTGCTACAAGTAGTTTTTTTTAAATAATTTTTTAATTTCAAGCGGGGGTGACGTCACTGGGCACTCGTTGGCGCTTTTGAACTTTCTACTAAGGCGAAGAAAGAGCGAGAAGCTTTAGATGCGAGGAGCTCGAGAAACCGGTTTCTCCGGCTTCCGCACTGTTGTTCGCTCTGCCCTGCCATAATTTTTTTTCCTCCCCAAGTGATGCATTCTAAAAATTTGAATACGGTTTCGCCAAAAAAATCAAAACAATCACCCCTAGCAGGGAATTGGATTGCTCTTTGATAAATCTAGTTTTAAATAGTGAATTAGTAGACTTCAAGGTATTGATTACAGAAGGAGAAACTCCCGCAATGAAACGATAATATAGCAAAAATGCAATTTTTATGGATGAAAGGCTGACGGCCGTATTCTCAATGCCATCTCACCGCAGAGATAACACTCGGACTATCCAAATCGAGTTTTAAGCTAAAACTCGTATTAAACGTTTTGCGTATTCTCCAAGTCGTTTTAAGAGCCGCTTAAGAGAGCGGAGTGTTAGTTGAAGTCGAAATGAAACGGCAATCGCCATTGGCTATAATGACTCACGTGACATTTTCTATTTGTTAACTGCATCCTTAACCGCTTGATTTTGTTTGTTTATCTCATTTTATGCGAAACGTGCTTCTGTATCTTTCCTCTTCTATTTGAATCTTTCGTAAAATAAATAATAAGATGACTCAAAAGAGCAACTTTACAGCTATCGAAATAGAAGTATTACTGAGCCTTACAGGTTACGAAAAATATAAACGCATAATTGAGTGGTTGCGCTTTGTGGTGTCTAGCATTAAGGGGCTGAGCATAGTAATTTGTTAGCCGGCTGGAACGGCGACGACCCGGAATCGGTAAAAAAAACCAAGACCGGGCCACCCCCTCCGACCATCAGAAATGTGGAATGGTTCTGCTCGGGAGAAAAGAATACATGAAATTCATTTTAAAAATAAATAACAATTTATTCAAACAAATGTAAACGGTAAATATAAAATATTAAATAATTTGATACACCCAAAACAATTTTGACAATAAAAACCCCCCAAATACATTCAAATTCAAAAACATCGTTCCGGTTCCAAAAAGAGAGTTCACTGACATGATAAGTCCACCCTTGAAAAAAGATGCCATGAAGAAGATAATGTCCCGGTAAATTAACATGAAAGTGAACTCTCTTTTTGGAACCGGAACGATGTTTTTGAATTTTGAATGTATTTGGGGGGTTTTTTATTGTCAAAATTATTTTGGGTGTGTCAAACTATTTAATATTTTATATTTACCGTTTACATTTGTTTGAATAAATTGTTATTTATTTTTAAAATGAATTTCATGTATTCTTTTCTCCCGAGCAGAACCATTCCACATTTTCTGTTGGTCGGAGGTGGTGGCCCGGTCTTGGTTTATTTTTACCGATTCCGGGTCGTCGCCGTTCCAGCCGGCCAACAAGTGGTAGCAGAGCGTGGTTTGGTCTGTTTGGGGAGAATTGAATTGTTTTTTGACAAATGAAATGGTTGCTTCCCGTTCAAATGAAATTTAAAAGTTTTTAATGGAATGGGATCTTTTGGCTTGAAACCCTGACTAAAGTATAGGCTCCCAATATGAAACTTGGAGCAACTTTAGAAAACAAATGTTTTTTTTTGGATCTGGTGTTTAACCAGAGTGACTGGGTATTGTAAAAAGCATGTTTTTTCTTGAATAATACCAGAATTTGAATTTGTTTGATACTTTCGCCGCCGATTTAGAGGGGAATTATTAAAAGTTTTAAATGTTTTGAAAATTGCAGTGAAATTTGAAAAATTGGTGTTTTTGACAAATGTGTTTTGCTACCTGGTACTGAAAAAATTTGAAATATTTTTGAAATGGGAATTTTGGACTTGTGTCCCTGTAGTAAAGTTTGGGCTCCCATTATGAAATTTGGAGCAACTTTTAAAAATAGAAAATTTGAATTTGGTCCTTTAAATGGAAGTTTTAAAAGTGTTTCCCTATTTAAAGTTCTAGGCTCCCAATTTAAAACTCGGAGCGTTTTTTTAATGTAATTAATTTTTTGAAACTTAGTCCTATTTTGACCAGGGTAGCTGTGTAACGTTAAAAGCATGTCTTCCTTGAAAAATATAATGTGAATCTGTTAGATGTTTTTATTCGCCGCATATCTTGGGGGGAATTGTAAAATAACTTTAAAATATTTTGAGACTTGAAAATTTTGAAAAAAATATAAAAAAAATTTTTTGTTGAGAAAAATTAGATTTTTTTGCCGTTTGTAATGTGATAGCATATAAAATTGGGCTATCTGTCGGCATTTGTAGTTGTGTTCTAAAACTTTGGAAAGCTTTCATTGTTGCTTGTTTTGGAACCTGTGGGAAGATATTTTGGCTAAAATTGCCTGGTAGGAAGCTGTATTGTTTTTAGGAATGTGCATTCGTTTTGTTGTCCTACATTTTGGTCTTCCAATTTGAAACTGAAGTGTTTCTTGTATATAAAATCTAATTAGGTAATTTGAATCAAGTTGTTTCTGTGAAACGTAATGTTTCTGAAACTTTAGTGTATTTAAAAATTTGATTCTGAAATTCGAATTTGAAATATTTGAATATAAATTTAAAGGAATTTTAAATGTTGTTTCTGGGAAACTGAGATTGTTTCTGAAACTTAAAAATTAATTAGGGGAAACTAAAAATGTTTCTGTGTTTTAAATGAAAAATAAAATTGTGTGTTTCTGTGAAACTAAAAGTGTTTCTGAAACTTGAATTTGAAACTGATATTGTTTCTGTGATTGAAATTTGAGGAAACTGAAATGTGTTTCTAGGAAAATTTAGATTTAAAAATTTAGAAACTAAAAATTGTTTTGACAAATCTAGATAAAATATTTTTAAATGTGTTTCTGGGATTCTGTTGGTAAATTTGAAACTTAAAGGGTTTCGGGAATTTTTGACTTAGAATCTGAAACTTAAAAATGATGTTTGTGAAATTTAAATTTAGAATTGAAACTAAAAATTGTTTCTGTAGTTTTCATGAAACTTTAATGAAATTTATTTGAATTTAAAATTTAATTGTTGAAATTTGTGGGTTTAAAATTTTTTTGGTGCTTTAAGAATTTGAGGTTCTTTTGAAAAGGTTTGAAATTGAGACTTTAAAATTGGTGTCTCTTGTAAACTTGAATGACTTTTTGAAATTTTAATGAATTTATAAGATGGGGGGAATATGTGAATTAAAATAGTGAGGAAAAGGATTGTGATTGTATCCGGCCTCTATTTTTTTTTGAAATTTGAATATGAAATTTTGTAAATGTATTCTTTGAACCCCATTGGGATAATTTGAAAATTTAAAATTGTAAGTCTTCCTTTTTAAGTGTTGATGAAACCTCTTTTGTGAATTTAATATTAAATTGTTTTTTCGTTCTATTTGTGCTTTTAGGAATTGTCTCCAAGAGGGGGGAACTTGTTAGAAAATAGGCCCTATTTTGTTCTTGGAGCAATTTCCTAAAAAGCTAGAACGTTTTAAAATTATTTAAACCTACTTTTATGCTTTCCTGCAATGCCCCATTTTGTTTATCCGGCGTGCGAAATATCCCCCATTATATTCCAATTGTAATTTATGTGTGTATTTGACCGTCAACACCTACGAAGTGACATGACGTACGAGCTAAAGTGTTGAGTAACTTTTTGGCTGAATTTAAATGAAAACAATACCGAATATATTTCAACAGTTAAAGCTCAAGTGTTGAGTTGTTTTTTTTTCGGATTGGTATTTGTCAAAGTTAGCTATGCTAATGAGGTGTACGTCATGGTCGCTACGTAGGGTTGACTGTAACCATAAATACGTGTTCCATGCATTTCACTGGGCTTCTTATCATTTTTTACTGTCACTGCAGTTAGACGGTTGATGCTGTGATTGCATCGGGGAGTTTGATATGCTCCGTATTTGATTTAGTTTTCCACTCAGAGGAAGTGGATAGAATTTAATCATGTAAAAGTTTTTTCGTTCACCCTGCCATAAGGGGCAGGGGTGTTCCTGGAGTTCGACCCTGTCTTTATAAAGTTTTGAAACCACGTGCTTCGGTTGAAGCTTGGTGATATTCATCCATTTTTTCCGTGAGGCTTTGGCCTACTACGACGGGCTTAGGCCTACTACGATGTGATCCTGAGGCGTACTTGCGCGGCCATGAGGCGGCCGGATCCTGTGTCGTCTGACTGAGGCTCGGCCATGCGGCGGCCTGATGTTCTTCCGAAGGGTTCTTCAAGAACGGATGGAGCCTATTTTTCTTGGATGGATTGTTTGTGGTGACCCTACTGCGTTCACTTCGTCCACTAAGATCGTCGACAAGTGTTTATGATTCTGCATGAGGGAACCATTGTTTTGATGCCTTTTTTCGGTGAATGATTTTCCCCGTGGTATGAACTTTCATGTTAATTTACCGGGACATTATCTTCTTCATGGCATCTTTTTTCAAGGGTGGACTTATCATGTCAGTGAACTCTCTTTTTGGAACCAGAACGATGTTTTTGAATTTTGAATGTATTTGGGGGGTTTTTTATTGTCAAAATTATTTTGGGTGTGTCAAACTATTTAATATTTTATATTTACCGTTTACATTTGTTTGAATAAATTGTTATTTATTTTTAAAATGAATTTCATGTATTCTTTTCTCCCGAGCAGAACCATTCCACATTTCTGATGGTCGGAGGGGGTGGCCCGGTCTTGGTTTTTTTTACCGATTCCGGGTCGTCGCCGTTCCAGCCGGCTAATTGTTATTTATTTTTAAAATGAATTTCATGTATTCTTTTCTCCCGAGCAGAACCATACCACTTGTTAGCCGGCTGGAACGGCGACGACCCGGAATCGGTAAAAATAAACCAAGACCGGGCCACCACCTCCGACCAACAGAAAATGTGGAATGGTTCTGCTCGGGAGAAAAGAATACATGAAATTCATTTTAAAAATAAATAACAATTTATTCAAACAAATGTAAACGGTAAATATAAAATATTAAATAATTTGATACACCCAAAACAATTTTGACAATAAAAAACCCCCCAAATACATTCAAATTCAAAAACATCGTTCCGGTTCCAAAAAGAGAGTTCACTGACATGATAAGTCCACCCTTGAAAAAAGATGCCATGAAGAAGATAATGTCCCAGTAAATTAACATGAAAGTTCATACCACGGGGAAAATCATTCACCGAAAAAGGCATCAAAACAATGGTTCCCTCATGCAGAATCATAAACACTTGTCGACGATTTTAGTGGACGAAGTGAACACAGTAGGGTCACTACCAGCTATCCATCCAAGAAAAATAGGCTCCATCCGTTCTTGAAGAACCCTTCGGAAGAACATCAGGCCGCCGCATGGCCGAGCCTCAGTCAGACGACACAGGATCCGGCCGCCTCATGGCCGCGCAAGTACGCCTCAGGATCACGTCGTAGTAGGCCTAAGCCTCACGGAAAAATGGATGAACATCTCCAAGCTTCAACCGAAGCACGTGGTTTCAAAACTTTAAAAAGACAGGGTCGAACTCCAGGAACACCCCTGCCCCTTATGGCAGGGTGAACGAAAAAACTTTTACATGATTAAATTCTATCCACTTCCTCTGAGTGGAAAACTAAATTAAATACGGAGCATATCAAACTCCCCGATGCAATCACAGCATCCACACCGTCTAACTGCAGTGACAGTAAAAAATGATAAGAAGCCCAGTGAAATGCATGGAACACGTATTTATGGTTACAGTCAACCCTACGTAGCGACCATGACGTACACCTCATTAGCATAGCTAACTTTGACAAATACCAATCCGAAAAAAAAACAACTCAACACTTGAGCTTTAACTGTTGAAATATATTCGGTATTGTTTTCATTTTAATGCAGCCAAAAAGTTACTCAACACTTTTGCTCTTACGTCATGTCACTTCGTAGGTGTTGACGGTCAAATACACACATAAATTACAATTGGAACATGATGGGGGATATTTCGCACGCCGGATAAACAAAATGGGGCATAGCAGGAAAGCATAAAAATAGGTTTAAATAATTTCAAAACGTTCTAGCTTTTTAGGAAATTGCTCCAAGAACAAAATAGGGCCTATTTTCTAACATAATTATACTATCCACCGCACTTTTGCTGGGAAAATTCCAAGTCATGAACAATCAATTAAAACATAATATTTCGTGTTTTTAAGAAAAAATAATTACAAGCTTAATTTTACGTTACATTATCTTCTGACCAGTAAAATTTTCGCTTGGCGAGAATCGGGCCATCTAAGATCTACGGCAACCCTTGTGTTATCTCCGTTGCGAAAGAAAACTGTTCGGATAATAAATAAAGACAATATTAAAAGTTAATTTGTTGGCGACTATTTTACAACTTGGCATTCAATTCTATTTCTGTATGTTTACGTGACGGATCAAATTTTTACGTTATTTTGCAGCTTGTTTTATTTGCTGGTTTATTCTGCATTTTAATGGCTTTTTTTAAATTAGTTAGCGAATTATTTTTCATTTTAACTGATTCTGAGTCTTGTTTTATTCCTCAAATAAGTCCAACTCAAAATGTTCTACACGATCCAAACGACTGGCGTCCATGTTTGTTTGCGAGAAAAGGATGATGGGAAGGAAATCTACGCTTAACCCACGCTTAAACCGCCGAAGTCGGGGGCACAAGCAAAGCTCAAAAAAGAGCGTGTTGTGACGCATCTTTTCGCTAAGCCGGACTGGAGAATACGCTTTTTTTTGCAGCCTCGTGTTAAACCTCGCTTAAAACTTAAGCGTCGGTTAAAACGGCGTGGAGAATACCGGTGTGAAAGTAACTGCCATCTGACGTGTGACGTCACAGGTTTCGGTTTCAAGGCGCGCTTTTTTTGCGCGTGGGTTTTTAAACAAATCATTAAGAATCAACCGTTGTGTTTTAAAATTCGGCAATGGTGAATTTTTGTGTTTTGTAAGCCTCTTAACAATATCTGGTAGTTAAAAAAGGGATATTCAATAGGTCACAACTACCCTATTGAAAAAATCAATTTCTGTATGCACAACAGCTAATATGTAACCATTTAGTGCAGGATGAAGCTCTGTTGTGGAGCCCATTTATTTGTGAATAATGGTTAAAATTGTATTTTATTTAAATCTATATACGTGTTTCATGGTGTGCATTATAACGATCTTTTATTGTATTACAAGATCGGTCTTAAGGTAGTAGTCTGGTAACTTAAGCCTATTTTCATGACTTTTTTAGAGGGTGGTTTTTTATAGGAAAATAAAAATGAATCATCTTGAATATTAAGAGTGATTTTATTTACATATTGAAAATGTAAAAAAAAATTTATTTGAAAAAATTTAGTAGTTTATTACTATTTTTATTGTCACTCGAAGTTGGAACTTCAAAAAAAAAATGCACGTGGGTGGCCCGGGTGATTTTGGCTCTTGATGTTATCTGAAATCAAATATTCTTGATTATTCTTAATCTATAGACATGTCATTCTGGTCGGAACTACTGAAGTTAAATTTCAAGGGTAAATAACAAAATGGCGGACTTAGAAAAAAAAAGTCCTTTTATTTTAGCAAAGAAAGGGTTGTAAAATAAAAAGTTAGGGGTGAAAAAAATTATCGTTAGTTCCGACGAGAACTATAAGTGTGTAGAACAGCCTGTTAAAATTTGAAAGCAATCGGTTCAGTAGAAAAAAAGTTAGGACCCGGGCCGACCAGAAAAACAGTGTTTTGAGAAAAACGCGTTTAAAGTTCAACAGCAAACTCCGAGGCGCTCTAGGAAACTCGTTATAACTCCCGAAATATTTCGAATTTCTGTCTGCAATTTTCACAGTATATTCTCAAGACATTGTACTTTCAAATTAAGCAAAAAAAAAAAAAAATATTTTTCGATTTTTTGAACCCAAGTTACCAGACTACTTTCCTTAAAGGTTGGACTCCGAGGCGCTCTAGGAAACTCGTTATAACTCCCGAAATATTTCAAATTTCTATCTGCCATTTTCACAGTATATTCTCAAGACATTGTACTTTCAAATCAAGCAAAAAAAAAATTTTTCGATTTTTTGAACTCAAGTTACTAGACTACTACCTTAACATAGGGGTGCACAACCTGCGGCCCACGGGCCAAATGCGGCCCGCCGCATAGCGATGTGCAGTCCGCGAGTGCATTTGATTTTTTGTGTTGAAAAAAGAAAAAAAAATTTTTTGAACAAAAAAAGAAAAAAAAAAATAAGATAAGTTTTTTTTTTTAAACTTAGAGGGGGAAAAAAAAAGCAAAAAGTTTTCCTGGTGGTATTTTAAACTACACACACCGAATAAAAACGCTCCAAAATTCGTTTGAAGAAAGATTTTAGGACTTTGTAGGGAAAAAGAGTAGATCTGAAAATTTCAATTTTCAATTACGAACCAGTGGACAGCATACCCTTATAGCTTCTTGGCATTGATTCAGCAAACCTAATAATTGTTATAGTAACAACCACGACAAAAAAAAAAAAAAAAAAACGCCCCATTTTGAAAAATGTTACATATTTTTTTAAATATTTCATTGCTCAAGATCTATGTTTCCAACTTGAATGGCAAAATCCTACTAATTTGACTTTTATATGCTAAATGCTTAGCAATTTGGGCTTATTTTCATGTGTTTTTTCGATGCCACGTGCAAAGTGCACTTTAAGGGTTTACATGTAATTTTTCAGCAATCTTTTAGCATCGGCTTCCAGGTTACAATATTTCTTCTTATTTTTGGAGTAATGCACTACACAAATCATACTTAGCAAGAATACAAACGTATTTTTCGAAACAAATATGAGCATTTTTTTAACCACCATTTTTTAATTTTTGCACTCACGGCGTGGCGAATGGATATTTTTCGATCTAAAACACGTAAAAATTAAATTATTTGGTGCTCTTGTTAATGAAGCTCTTGAAAGAGATGGAGTTAGTTACCTTGCTGGCCTCTGATATATGCAACTGAAGTTTCTAATAGTTGTGACTTTTGGAGTTCTAAATATCTTTACCTCCATGATTAACCAATAAAGAAAAACGCAAGCATGTTGAGAATTTCAACTATCAACAATGAACCCATGTATAAAAATTGGTAGATACATTTCAATCTCAGCCATCCAATTGCTAATTTTGATTTCATGGCATTTCCCTGAATTTTTAGAAAATAATGTTTGTAAATTTTTGTATCATGATTCCTTTTTTGTTAAGTCATCATTTTGTTTGATATTCATATTATATCCAGCTAATGGTAGAATTTTGTGTTTGCACTGTGGCCTAGTTCCTTTGGAACTGTTGGCAGTTTTGCCAAGAGTCCTTTTTGGATCTTATTGTGCTCGAATTACATATTGATTTTGTATTGCTGAATAAAATGTTTGATTTCTTTAGTTTTAATAAGTGATAAAGTTCAACATTATTAAAGCACAAAGTTGCAAAAATATTGCAGACATGTAACACCTTTTTCAAAACATGCAAAGTTTTAAGCCTCTGATGGCTAAGCAACTTTAATGAGAAAGGCTGCTTAGTATCATAAGATCAAAACCTTTCTTCACTGAAAAAGGTTTAACTTTTCACTGTGAGTCATGTAATATGAAATATTTTGTAGTTTCATGTTTTAATAAAGTTGGTATTTTTTCCCAACAAGTCATTTAGTAAAAATATTCAATATTTCAATTACAACTTTTCTTACATTATTAACATCAGCAAAGTACTGGTGCATGCTCTGCCAGGCCCATCATTTTTCTTAATTTTCCATGGGCAAAGGATATGTACTCAATGCAAATAATATAGCAAAATATATTCAAAATTAAAAACAAAAACATGACTTTCTCAGAGCCTGTGAGGGGGGGGGGGTAATTACTTTTCACGAGCCCTCCAAATGATGGGCTGGTATGCGGCCCCCCAATGGAGCTCTTGCTGCGCATGTGGCCCTTCACTGAAAAAGGTTGTGCACTCCTACCTTAACACAATAAGGAGGGCTCGCAAATTATGAAAATTATTTTTTTTTTTTCAAACTTCCGAATTCACATGACTTATCTGACTAATGAGAGACAAGTTTGGAAAGTACTAGCAATGGTTTTGGATGGTTAAACTCATAACAGTTAGGTCAGATTCTTAATTTGTTTAAGAATACAGAATCTAGAATTTTTAAAAGCATTTGAGACAGAAATCACAAATAAGTAATGCAATTTTTGTTAAGCACCAGAGGACAAAGAAATTGTAGCTAAAGAAGTAACTTTAATTTTTTAATGAAAATAAACGCGTTTAAAATAGAGCGAGATGTATTACTGTGAACAGAAAGTTTTATTTATTGGTGTATTATTTTAAAGGATTTTATCTTTTTAGCCTTAAATCAATTTAATAAAGATGATTTTATCTAGATTTTGCTTTTCTTATTATTTACGCTTTATTGGAGACCCTGCATGAGAGTAAGTAAAAAATTTCCATAAAACATTTCAGAATGTAACACGCTCGTAAAAAATATAACTTTCATTGAGAAATGAGAGGAATAAACATCGCCATTGTATATTACTAGCTGTTTTCTCAGGCATTGCACGGTCTACCGTGAAAATAAAAGTTTTGCCAAGAGACGCATGTTCACCAATCAGGCTCAAATAAAAGAAAAAATTGTGTACAATTTCACGCCAAAGTGAAGGAATAGCTATTTCAAAATTTAAATTGAGACCTTATCGGATTTTTTTAAACACACCTATCTCCCCCTCCATATGAAATTTCTGAGTATTGAAAAACCTTTGTGACAAATTTGGCAAAGATCCGACGGAAACTTATTGTTGTTATTTCCACAATATAATCCTACGAAACTGGCTAACAGGCAGTATGACTTAAAATTTAAATTTAGACCTCTTTGGATTTTTTTGAGTTCCGATGTTCCGAAAATCTTCAATGTGAATTTCTGAGCAGCAAAGGACTTTAGTACGAAATTTGGTAAAGATCCGGCGCAAACTGTGGATTTGTATAAGAAGCATACACACCCACACCCAAATATTCACACCCATTTATTATGCAGGTTTAACTTATAATTTAACTACGGTATACTCCCAATTATCCGCGCAATTGGGTGGCACGGGTATCGCGGATAACGAAAAAAGGCTAAAAATAAGTGATAAAAAGAAGATAAAAATTGTGTTTTGCTTAAAATTAATCGTATTGTGTATAAAAAGTGTTACAAACAATGAAGATAGGAACAGGATTACACATTTGTCTTGTAAGTTCTGAAGCACATACAATCTATAAAGGAATAGTAGTTGCGATAACGCCAGGTGAAACAATTTATTCGACAAAGTACTCTTCTGTAACATATATTATACCAAACTTAATTTTGCTGAAAAAAAAAAAAAAACGAGACCCTTGCGGATAATTCCCGCAGAAAATGTGTGTGTGTGGGGGGGGGGGTGCTATTTTGAAGTGCGCCCTTTGGAGGTTTGGGTTAGCGCCCTCATGGGGGAGCCAGTCCGCCCCTGCTTATCACTAGCCATCTCTGAAGAAAATATTCGTCTCTCGTACATACAACATTTTATCACATCTCCATAGGTTAGAAGCGTGCAGTCAAAGTCTTTAGCATACCCAAAAATTGTCCATTTAGAATATCTATAGGGAAAACAAATTGAGCGTTTGATTTAGACATATTGCAATAATACGAAAAACACGCCATACGACATCGAACCAATATTTAAAACACTTGACTTCCTTACGGACTTAACCATAACAAAGCAGAGGAGCCCATTTCAGTTCAAGAGGTAGTCTGATGTTGTCATTCAGGCGATAAAAATTCGAAATATTGGAGCGTATTAGGTATGTAGCAGCTGTGTTATGTGTAACTCGCATTTAAGAATTTTTTTACAAAATACTCTAATTTCAGGCCTCTTTTCAGAGCATAAGTAATTAGCTCACAGACTTAAAATTTTACGCATTAGTTTGTGATAGGAAGTCACAAATTTTTTGCACTAAATCTTAACATTCGGTAAAATTTGAAATATTTTGTAAATTTTCTATTTTTTTTATTTTTTTCTAAAAATTTCTAAAATCCAAGCCTCATGCCAGAGCAGAAGGTATTAACTCAGAGTCCCGAAATCTTTTTCAGTGATTAGTGATAGGAAGTCACAAATTTTCAGCACTAAGGCTTAACATTCTGTGGATTTTAAAATATTTTGTACATTTTCTCTGCTTTCGATTATTTTCCAAAAATCTCTAAACTTCAAGCCTCTTGCCAGAGTAGAAGGCATTAACTCAGAGTCAAGAAATTTTGCATTGTAATTAGTGTTGAGGAGTCACTAATTTTCCGCATTAAGGCTAAGTGCTTTATAGAAATTCGATTTTTTTCGAGACACCCTACTTATGAAGGCTGCAAGAACAATTACTTTATTAGGACTGTGACTTTGTACATTTCCAATAATTCAAGACATATCACTTACAAAAGGGAGAACCTTTATTTCCCCACAGAGGCTCAATATGTCACAGAATCAAATATTTTCAGATTTCACGTGCCAATAAGTTTGAAATAAGGTATCTTGAAAAACAAGTGTATGAAATCATTGCAATGTTTGAAATTAGAGCATAACTAGCAAATGAGAAATAATTTAGATGTACTTATAAAGAATCTAAAATACCGTAATTTCCGGAAGACGCGCCGCGGCGCTTACGAGTTTAAAAGTTAAATTTTTTGAACTGCGGCGTTTCTGCCGATGCGGCGATTCTGATCAATTTTTTTTTTTTTTCACGTCGCGTTGCCGCGCAGTTTGTTATTCAACCAGACATCCCTCCTAAAACTTTTTTTTACGCCGCGCCGCGCGCTCAGTTTATAGTATTTGTCTGAAAAATCTGGCAACACTGGAATCGTGCTCTCCGTCTACCTACCCTACTTACCAGCTCTCATTTTTACACACGTGCACGTGGTTGTGGTTCATAATTAGAATTGGTGAATTTACTGCTCTTTCTTGAGGAATTATGGCACCCAAGCGATATAAAAGTTACACCGCTAATTTTAAACTTAACGTTGTTGCTCGGGCGGAACTCGTAGGAAACAGAGCCGCCGGACGAGAGTTCGAAGTTGACGAACGTTGCGTTCGACGGTGGCGTGCGGAGAAAACAGAGTTGGAGAAAATGCCGAAATCGAAAAGGGACAGAAGGAGTGGTACCGTGAATTGGCCTGCCTTGGAGGAAGCTTTGGAGTCGTGGATTATGAAACAACGAGAAGACGGACTACCAGTTTCGACGATAAAAATTCGCCTTCATGCCAAGGTTTTAGCTCGGGAAATAAACTTAGAAAACTTTGTTGGAGGACCGTGCTGGTGCTACTGATTTATGAGGCGCAAGAAGATATCGGTATGCACCAAAACTACAGTTGGACAGAAGCTGCCCAGTGATTGGGAAGAAAAAAAAGAAGCATTCTTAAAGTTTGCTGAACAAAAAATCGAGGAACAGAAACTTCTTCCCTTGCAAGTGATAAATACGGACGAAGTGCCCCTGGCTTTCGACTGTCCACCAAATAAGACGGTGGATCGCACGGGGGTTAAAACCGTGTCCATTGTCACTACTGGTCACGAAAAAACAGCATTCACGTGTGTTTTAGCTTGTGCGGCTAATGGTGACAAGCTCAAGCCGCTCTTGATTTTTAAGCGCAAAACTCTCCCGAAAGGGAATTTGCCTCCTGGCATCATCATATGTGCAAATCCGAAAGGGTGGATGTGCGAGGAGGTGATGCACGAATAGCTGGAGAAGGCGTACCAGTGCCGTAAAGGTTCGTTTTTCCAACCCAAGGGGTTGTTAATCATGGACTCCTTTCGCTCCCACAAGATGGATTCCGTGAAAAACAAATGCAAACAGCTGTCAACGACTGTGGCCATCATCCCTGGTGGACTTACCAAGATTCTACAGCCGCTTGACATTTCTGTCAATAAGACTTTCAAGGCACAAATTAGAAAGGAGTGGGAGAAATGGATGAGCGACGGCCTCCATTCTTTTACGAAAAGCGGACACATGCGCGCTGCATCGTACGAGGAAGTGGCCAAATGGGTGGCCAGTGCGTGGAACTCCGTGAAAGTGTCGACGATCCTAGCTGGATTTTCCGCTGCGGGAATATACGAAAAAAGCTCGGGTGCGGTTCAAATTGATAGCGATGAAAGTGATGAGGAAGAGGTGGACGACTGCGTCTTAAATGATGAACTGTTGCTCAATTATATATTTGAGACGGACATTGAGGAGTCCGATTTTGATGGCTTTGATTAATGTTTATTTAATGATTGATATTTACTTGATAATTTGTTTTATTTTTGGTTGCTGTAAATAATAAATGTCCTTCTTTTTCGATATTTCGTTTCATGCAGTTTTTCCTTCCTTTGTTGTGAGACTATAAAGGTAGGTTTATTTTTTGTTGAAAACGTATTTAAAATGCTTTTTTATTGTTGTGTTTTTTTATTGTGATAAGTCATGTGTCAGCAATTATATCCGCGGCGATTACGGCGATGCGGCGCTTCTGACCATTTTTTTTCCTCCGGTTCACTTTTTGGGGGGTGCGGCGCTTCCGCCGATGCGGCGTTTCTTCCGGAAATTACGGTAAATAAATACCCGACTATGACGTCTACAGCACAATTAAACCAACATAGGAGTTTATGTCATGTCAGTATAAATGCTTTTTACTGTTAGAAACTATTTTTATTGGCAAATTTTCATCGCTACTTAAAAATCTGAAAAAGCCTTGAACAAACATGAAAAGTTTATCCTGGAAATGATGTTGTAAAGTTAATAAGTGCCCGAAGTGCTTAAAATCAACTTAATCGAAATTATCTCAAAATCTGGGGGAACTTTAAAAGAAAAGCAGGATTTAAGTGGTACTTTAAGGTAAAAGCAGGATATTCAGCGGAACTGTCCAGCCAAAATCCAGACTTCTGATCGCTTTGAGCAATAGGGAAGTTTTAACCCATCAAGTATTTTTATATTGATTACTAGACATTGTTAAGACACTTACAAAATAGTGTTGGTCCCACTTAATCGGGTAACGGATAAACGAATAGCCCGCTTATACAAATAAAAGATCCAAGAACAAAATATTTCCTATATCAAAGATGCAATGTTAAAGATCCCCGCTTAATCAAACAATATTTCTTGGAACCGACAATATTCATTTAAGCAGTACAAAAATTCACCATCGCCGAATTTTAAAACAATCATTGATTTGTAATGAAACTCTACAAATCTACGTGCAAAAAGCACACCTGGAGAAAAGAAACCAGTCATGTCTGGTGGCTGTAATTTAAGTTTTTCACTCAAAAAAATTGCATTGCAGCTATATACTATCTTTTCATTACCAAGATTTTTTTTTTTCGTTATCAATTAGTTTAAGTCTATTAATGCACAATGGAGATTGGATTCGTCTAAAGGCAATCCCATAACATGTTAGCAATGATCGTTTCAAACTTTTGTGTCGAAAACCATATTCAATTTTTTTGAAAAGCATTACTTGGCAACTTTTACTTAAACGGCAGCCGGAGGAAGTGTTGCGAAAGAGCGATGACACTTGTTTCCACTCCGGCCAATACACAAAGCTTTCCCTTTTCCTGGCAACTTGCAGTAGAAGAGCAAAAAATTCGTCGCTTGAAAATTTATTTTAAAAACAACTACTTCATAGATTGCAATTTGTTTTTTCCAATGTTGTTTATAAATTTCAACCAGTTTCCCTCTCTTTGCTGCGAAAAGAGGATTACTGCTTCCAGCTCGGTTACTTCCGACTCCAGTTTGACGAATGCCAACAAGCACGAAACCAGAGTCCTTAGATGAAATAACCGAGTTGGCGATGCATTGTATGTTTATGTGTTGTTCTATAATATAAAAAGTCGGAAAGTTCCCTGCTCATCGAAATATAAGGTGCAGCTCTCGGTTAAAATAAATGTAGCACCGCTTAAATATGATGCACAATTCACTTTACAAACGGTAGATTTGATAATGCATTAGTTCCCATTTGAATTGAATCTCCAGAAAAATGAATGACATGATGGTAAATACAAATTACCTGCGGCTATAAAAATACAAATTACCTGCAGCTATAAAATATGTTGCACTCAAATAACATTTAAAACTTACAAAACAGAAATAAAAGTAACTCACACGTGAATTGTTTACAATTCAGTTAACAAAAAATTTAGCTAAGCTGAGCACACGATAACAAAAACAGAGCAAATAAGGCAGAAACCACGAATACTGGAAAATACACTTAAGTGCTGAGAAATGTAAAGAAAACATTACATTTATTAACTTACTTTACGTTATTTATTGCTAGCTTTTTTTCAATAACATCGAACATGTGCAATCACAACGATGCACACTTAACGTCTATCTAGCCGGCTCAAAGCTTCATTTTCGGTCTGCGCAACGTTACCGGCTGAAATTAAAGAGCGGCCAGCAGGGGCGGCCAGTCACGAGCGAGCCAAATGGAGACCAGCCGTTAAGGCGGCCATTCCACGAGCCGCTCCAATGTTTGTTTACAAATCCGAGTCCGCTATGCCTAGATAAAAATGTGTATTTTATTCATACGTTCTTCATAAAATACAGACATAATCGTGATAGTTAGTGGTGGAACAAAAGTTTGTTTTAATTAATCTCCTAATAAAGTCCTTGTATTTATTTGTTTATTAGCGTATCGACGAGTATCTGTACTTCGAAATCCTGAAGCTTATAAGTAGGAAATTCACTAGTAGGAGGTAAAGCAGAAATTCGCTCTCAAACTTAAAGATGTTTCAATATTTTTCACCACAGGCATGGTTTACGAAGAGTTCAATTCACGAAATGATCGCTATGACTGTCGAGGTTCCTCGACACTTTTTCTAAGCCTTACCATCCTGTTTAAACAAAAATTTGAAGGTTAGAAAACGTAAATTACCTGTTTTATGATAATTTATTTGATTGTCCTATAATAAGCAACAATTACCATTACAATTACTATGTTACCATCATGTAAAATGACGTGATTACTATTTTATGTTTTGTGTCATGCTATCTATTTGTCAGGCGTGACTCTTGATATAGCAATTGTAGCATTTTTTTTCTTTTCATTGCTTAAAAATGCAAGTACAAGTGCTGTTGAATATCAGGTGTGTTGTTAGTGCAGAGTACCATACCTCAATTAAAAAATTTAGTAAGTGATTATGATTTATTTATTCGTAACTTTTAAAAATAGAGTAGAGCTGCCGTTATCCATGCCCAACTGAGTTCCTGATAAACCAAGGAACATATGTAAAAAATAGTTCTTCACTTCTTTAGGGCGCGTTCAGAGTACGCGCCCGAGCTTCCCGGGAAGCCCGGGTTCTTCCCAAAGCGTTCAGAGCTGCCATTTGGAACGCCCGAACTTCCCAAATGCTGTCCAGAGTAGACGCCTGAGCTTCCCGGGCTCAAGCACAAGCAGCCCAGGAAATTTAGCTGGGCAGATAAGTCACGTGTTTGGGCGTTTAGCAAAGGATGATGCTCATTGGCTGAAATTTATTGCTCTTTCGTCTGCTAGGATTTACGAAGAGTGACTAAAACAAAATCTTGAAAACACACACACAATGGTCAAAAATACGCACGCTATTTGCTGTGATAAATCTGAAATGGTACATTTCCTTGAGAATCGGTCATTGCAGGAACAATCCTGTCAGATAAGCGAGATCGATGAAATTCTTTACTTACTGTTAGGCCGATTTCATCGTAAATTCCTTCATTTAAAATAACATATTTCTCATTAAATTCGATAAGTCATTTCGATCCCACGCTCAACCATGACGGTAGAGGAACAATAGTTGTCGCCAAGGTTAAGAATGGTATCATTTTGGGCCGAAATATAGGAGCGAATGCAGGATTGTTTCTGCATTGACCGCAGCGTAACTTTCTGCTGTTGTGTCCGCCATTTTGTTTCTTCCCGAAAGGCACAAGTGCTGTCCAGACCACAACTTCCCGGGCAGCTATTTATGACGTCACGGCTTAAACGCCCGGGCGAATACTCTGAACGCAGCCTTCATAATTATTTTTCCTGGAACACCTACTCAGTGGGTGTATGTAGGTACATTGTACAATCAGTGGCATAACAACAGATTTCTCAACAGGGGTGTCTAGGCTAAAAATAATCAACTCTGATACTTCTGTCATAATTTTGTACTTAATTTTACGCATACTGTCATACTTGCTTAAAATTGATTAAATGTTGAAAAAATCTTTTAAAACATAATTTTTTTTTAGTTGCGAGTTTCATCGTGAGAATTTGATTTTTGACTTAACCTTTTGGACCCGGGCTGTTCAATAGAAATTTTTCTTTCGACCCAGGTAGTATACGACAGTTGAACCACAGATTTCATTTCCATTAAAAAGAGAAGGTATAAAAGCCAGGTTCACACTAGCCCCGGACGGACGGAAAACGGCCCGGACACGGAGTGACGTCACCCGGGCCGGGAAAAACGGTTGTCAATTCACACTGCAGAAAATCTGTCACGGGCAGAAACTTTGTAACCAATCAAATCGCTTACTGTCGGCCTATCGGTGCTGTATTTAGACATCAACTTCTTAAGCAGACAGCGTTATCAATTTGTAGCTAACATGAACTAATGATATTTTTATGATATTCGTATAAATGCAAAAAACTGCAGCTTAATGGGATTTTACACATGGCAATATTTCTACATTTCCGAAGATATATTAAACGATTTAAATTTCAGGATTAATAAGAGCAAGCAAATAGAAAAAGCATTTGACTCGGTAAAATATATAGCAAAAATTTCGTCAAATTATGTCCGTAAATGATTCAAAACCGATGGTACGATGATCTCCAAAGTGAAATTAAAGAAAAAGAGAATGCTTATTTTTTTTTTTTAACAGAGAGTGGTTTCAAAAAGAAATAGTCAAGCTTTGCTCATGGTGATTTTTGATACAGTAGTTTCACTTGACTCACTTTAAAATGTATTTGAGTTAATAGCAAAATGAATTTCTGATAAAATATAAATTTGATTTATTACTGAAAACTACTGCAGATAGCAAGATTTAACAATAGTAAAATTTCTTCCAAGCAAAATATTTTGATTTTACGAACAATTGACTTATATTGTATAGTTTTGACCTAATTGTATGCAGTTCAGTCTTGATAACTGAACATTCCTTTATTTCCTTTTTTGGGTCCTAAACACTCAAGAAGGCTGCGGGAACTTCCTATAACTCAAAGCTTTTAGGCGGCTCTTGAGGGCTTCGAGCTATTGAGACTCGACTGTTACAAGCAGCTTTATTGCAAATGATAAAATCTATGCTGTTGCAGTACAAACTGTACAAAATATTCGACACACTTTCATGCTAAAAAATAATCTTTTTCATTGCAGAAATTTCTGCTCAGTGCTTTCAACAACTAACAATGAATGAAAATGCTTCATATGTTTAGGTTAATAAATGTAGTTAGGGAAATAGTGAGGAAAACAAACATTGTAGGCTTAACACTGACCCCGAAACCAAAACCCTAAAAAGTGCTTTTGTACAAAAGAAAGTCAGGAAAATATGTTTCTCCGGTTGATTGTGCTCAGAGTTATGAATGAAAGTTAAAAAATAGAATGAGAGTTATAGATAAAACATAACTTTATTTTTTCATATAAGTACAAAAGATATTGATGCTTTTGTCATACTGCTTGACAAGCTTCGCAGAGCAATCCAGGAAAAACTCAACTATTCGCATGCGGAAGAAATATTTCACAGCTTGTTTGACATCAGCATTGCATTGACCTCTCTCTCTGAATTTGTTTGCACAACATTCGGAGACAACACTCGCATTCCGCCGAGATTCTTCTTCAAAGTTAGAAATAGATTGAAGTCACTCGATGAGAGATCAGACAGCAGCAGATTTAGCATGTTGCAAATGCTAAGGACCTCCACGACTCTGGGGGCCCCGAAAAGAATTCACGGAAGTAGAATTTTATCTTCAACTCATCACACATATGTAGACAATATACAACAGATCAAGTTTTCCCCCTAGAGTTTAAAAGAGTTTCAGATAACACATTCCGTACCCTCTTATAAAAGACTTAATTTGTTATTCATGTGCTGAAATTTAAATTGAAAAAAAAAAGCAACTTTCTAAAGAAATATTTTTTTTTTTAACATTTACTGTCAGGGATCAAATCTAGGGGGAGAGGGGATTTAGGGAACTATCCTCCTTCGAAACTCAAATACTTTCCTGTTTTGACAATAAAAAAGAGCTAAAACTAGCTTTATCACCCCTGCCTTTCCCCTTTTTTTCTTACTATGCCATTGCCTACTTGAGGCAATGGTATCCTTATCTAATTCCTTTTTCCATTATACTATTAAAAGTATTAAGTAAATTTTTAATTATGTCCATTTTAAATATTAGTTCACAAGTTATGGGACATAATCCTTTTTTTTTTTTTTTTGCTAATAAATTCCTGCCACCAAAGAAAAAAACAGAAAATTTTGTGATAGACGAGAAAAAGTTACACCATCAAATCTGCCTTTTTTTTTTTGCCAATATCCTCTCATAATTTGACAACATGCACATGTAATATGCGCTCACTCATTACGACATAAAGGAAATTCAGTGAAAGAATTTAGTTGTTATCAAATTTCTTAACAAACAACTTCAACAAATTTTGTCATACATATGTAAAATCATTACATGCAGTCACGTCATTTCACAATTTTCCAGAACGGGAGGGGGGACAATGAGTTTTTCTCGATTTCATCTTACAGAAAAACATTATGGAAACAAAAAACTCAAAATCGCTAAATTTTTTTCAGCAGTTTTTGCACAGATTTGACACTGGGAAATACTTAAAAACAAGATGCGGAACTAAAAACTGCACGTACATGGTACCTTGGATTACCTCTCGGAAAATATGGTAAGACACTTTGTTTACAAAAATTCGAGATTTTTTTCTTTAAAAATTTTAGGGTTTTCTCTCACAATGAAGAAACAGACTGCAGCCTTTCTCATAAAATGAAACAAATCTTGCTATTTTAACTACCAGGATTCTGTTTGTTACATTTTATACATTTTGTCACCAACCATTTGAAGTTCATTGCTGAACTCAAGTCAGGAAATCTCCAACCTTACTTCTTGTTAATCACAAGTAGTGAAAAACAAAGATAATAAGAAACATTCAGTGTTCATAAAGCTATAAAAGAGCAAGAAATTTTATCCTTAGAATTTTAACACATTTAAATTCAAAATATGACGGGATGGAAATTTACTATATCGAATGTAAATAAATGTACAGCAACTTACCTGAATGCATCATATTTAAACCACCATTATCTTCTTTTAAGGGAGTCCTGAAAGCTAATCTAATCTAAAGCTAGAAGATAGAAACTCTAGTCAATTGAAAAGAGTAGCCATCGGGAACTGTTCCCTTTTTTTTCATTTTTCCACCATCTTCCTTCTAAAATATACATATATATATTCGGTATTATATAAATTTAGATGTAGAGAAGCTTGAAAATGATGTGTTGACTATATTTAATTGCTGTCAGGTTCCATATGATACAAAAAATAGCTCAGTACTTCAGAAAAATATCTTTTTTGAAAAATGACCACCGACACTTAAAATATAGAACAAGAGCGAAATTCTGAAAATGCTAACGAAGCAAGTGGCAAAACATGCACAAGTTTTACATTCGTTTCATATTTTATTGTTCTTGTCGTTTGAATATTCGATTACACTAGATCAAACTTTTTCTTCAAATTCTATATGTTTGAATTTTCACTGAAAATAATTAATATCACAACATGATCAAGAGACAACTTTTGCACTAACCTACCTAAGAACGAGATAAACATTGGCCTCCATTACTTACCGAAGCGATCTTTACATGCTAGACTGTGATTGGCCAAATGAAAGCATCCGTTTCACCCGGGCCCGTGCATTATTCAACCAGTTGAATAGTGCCCGGTACCGTTTCCCCCGGACCATCTCCATGGCAACGAGGAGACGCCACCGTTTTTCCGGGCCGTTTTCTGTCCGTCCGGGGCTAGTGTGAACCCGGCTTAAACCAAAAGGAGATTAAAGATGAGGAGCTAAATCTCTGCTATCTAAAAGTGGCAACGAATTCTCACCCGCCGCCAGAGGACGCTAGCTGAAACGCTCCCTATCTCCGACGGGAATCAATGTAAATGATACTGAATCTGTCATCTTTTTAAATGCTGCTATGGGGAAGAAAAAAATTTTTTTTTCAACTGGATTTTGGTGTAAATCTTCGATTGACATTACGAATTAAATATGATTTTCATCCCACGAAAATAGGTGCCGTATTCTTTGAGAAATAGGTTTAATCGAATGCACTTACCAACTTGCCAAATCTGACAGAATCTGTCATTTTTAAAGACTGCTGTTGGCAAGAATATTTTTTTTTAATTGGAATTTTGCTCAAACCATCGATTAACATTATGAACTAAATATATTTAATAAATATATTTAAACTAATAATTATTTTGTCTACTAAATATATTTAATTAATAACAAAATTAAATTCTGACATAATTAATTTTTTGCCTCATGCTTAATTTATCAACAATTTAGAGAACTGATTCTCACAAAAATTATATCGTACAATGCAAAGAAAATGTCACATACAGTCGCATATATGTCAAATTTGGCAAGTAGCTAGATGCAGTCGATTAAACATCTTTCTTGAAAAATACGGCAAAATTTCAGTGGGATCAAAGTCATATTTAGTTCATAATGTTGATCGATGGTTTACACCAAAATCCAGTTGAAAAAAATTTTTTTCTTTCCCATAGCAGCATTTAAAAAGATGACAGATTCAGTATCATTTACATTGATTCCCGTCGTAGGAGATAGGGAGCGTTTGAGCTAGCGTCCTCTGGCGGCGGGTGAGAATTCGTTGCCACTTTCAAACTAACGCATCCGTAGAACATTTCTCTCCTTCTTTCTACTCCGTGGTATAAACTGTCGCACCAGTCGTATGAAACCTTGAAGAAATCCTCGGCTCCAAAGAGTTCTTCGCTCTTGAGGGCACATTAGTATTTCCTTCAATGCATAAGCAATTTATGGTAGTGATGTCGATGTCTTAAAAATCGCTCCGTGTGCTCACTCTTACCGGTAAAAATATACAAGACATTTGTTATATCTTTCTTGTGTTATAACAAAAACAAGAAAATAAGTAAAACTTACATGATTTATTTCCTCCAAATATGATACTCTTTACTGGATAGGATCTGCCGTACTGTACCGAAAGATAGCACTATGCTTTAAGAAAGGAGTTGCTTTTTACGAAGAAAGATCCTTCTCTAGGCTGTTTTCCGAAAAAATTTCTTGTCACATCATTTGGCAAATTTATTGTGTTGCAAGTATTTATTGCCCCTTCCTCTCTGGGGGTTCACTACGGGTGGTCACAGAGAGATTTTTTAGTGTCATCTTTCCTCCTCAAATAAGTTGGTAGGAAAAGAGGGATGGGTGTCGTTATCAGAAGAGGTGTAATTCTTAGGGGGTGAGGAAGGGGGGGAACGTTAACCGCTGGACTCAACCGACTGCTTCCCCCCAGCATGACTCATCTTCGAGAGAGAACAGATTCGATCTCAATTTTAAAAGCCCTTCAAGGATCAAGTGACCTAACTAAGGAAAACACAAGAAACCCCCTCTAAGATTTATTTATTACTTGTCCTGTCCCTGTCCGAGCGGGGAGGGAACGATTTCGTAATGAAATGAAGTTGATGTATTACCTGTTAAAGGATTATAAAATATTTAAAGCGTTTAGAGTAATGCATTGACAAACACTTTGTATCTATTCAAAACTCAAATACAACCTGCCGACGAAATATCTATGAGCAGCCATTTTCAGTAAAGTAATCCATTCCTGGCAAAACACCTAAGTCCTTCGTGTGCTGTATAATAACTATGCTGTGGTATTTACATTGTAAATTGACATATTTAATGATAAGAATTTTACTAATACTTGGTTTTGGCACGTTAAAAAGCTTGCTGAAAGTAAAATATGTACCGATTTAGGTATTGTATCTTCGACAATTAATTTCGCCAAAAATTTGCAAAAGCATTTAGGTAAAATCTTCTTTTCCAAATCTTAAAACTTGAGTAATAAATTAAAGTTTTTTTGTCAATAATTTTTTTGGATGTGATTTCAAGTTCGCTAATTTTACGCTAGTCAATAAAAGTAAAATTTTTGGCGAAATTTCAAAAGCCATTTAACAATATTAACACAATTATCTCAAATTTGAAGAAATCGGTCAACGAAATAAATGAAGCTAACATAAATGTTGCGCTAAACATTTTGGAAAACGTTTAAGTGTTGATTTTTGGCGCAATTTTATGATTGCGAAAACTATCGCACATTTAGACGAGTTTTGGTTTGGCGAAATTTTAACTGCTCCTTGACATTTTATAGTTCTAAATGGTTTTTGGAGGATTGGTTTGTAAAAAAAAAGTTTGCGAGTCAAGAAATTGAGCCAAATTTTTAGCTGCGCCAACAACCAACATTGTCGAAACTCTTCATTGTACCTTTTAATTTAGAGCATTACATAAGGGCCGACAACCTACATTTGATCTCAACTAAAGAAATAATGAAGAAGCAAACAAACTGATATTAAACGTTTACTACAAATTGCGCTTTTGTAAAGAAAAATCAAGCATAAATAAAACCTTACTTATTAGAAAAAAAAAGCTAAAAAATAATTCTAGTAAGCTGCCCACAATTTCTACTTCTCTCAGCATCATGATCATGAATATCCATTATGTATTAATATGTGTCAAAAACATTAAAGTATTTTCTTATGAATAATACTGAACTTTCAATTATAAATACAAATAATAAAATCATATAAATTTTTAAGCTTAGGGCAGACATTTTAAAATTCTGTAATTTACTGACAGTAATGTCATAAGTTTTGAGCTTTTGACAGATTTAATTATAGAATAGGAAAAATGAAATAAAACTTTTTTTTAAACCTATTAGTAGTAGCAGTTTAAAACCTATTAGTATAGGTAATTTTAACAAGCATGATTCGTGTTTTGTACTAATGAACATTTATATCATTACTTGATCATAACAGCTTTTTCATTCCTGAATTTTTTCAGACCGACTGGAAAAGAATGCCAAACAAGTGCTCGATTTCTAAATATAGAAGAAACTATGATGAGAAAAATAAAGCTCATATTTTTTCGTTCCCTTGAGATCTTTGCAATTTCTGAAAAAATACATTGACATGTAAATAAATATTTTTTAGAATTGTGCTTTGCATATTCATTTCAGAAAAGTTTTTTTGATCCAAAAGTTTGATTTTCTTGTTTTCAAAATCAACAATTTTCCCACCGAGAAAATTTTAGTAAAAACGGGCCAATAATAAGCGCCAATATAATCCGCTGGCCTCAGGTGAGTGACGTCAGAAATCAGACAGAAGGCTTGGAGTTTCGATGGTAACGCCACAAACCATGGTGCGGGCTCCATGGTTTGAGCCATTGGGGCCACACCATGGTTTGCGGACGCTAGCTGGTAAGATAAATTCACTTCATCTACCAGTTTGTTGGCAATCTTAGCTACAATAAGAGGATTTTCGCCTCCAGCTCGATCTTTGGCTATTCCTAACTGAGGAGTCCACAATAAGGACGAAATTGCAGTCTTAGGATGCTATGATCGAGCTGTGGGTGCATTTGCTTCAGTTCTGCCTTACCTTAGCCCTGGCTTATGGGCATTAACTCAATGCATACATTCTATCTGTTTGATGTCATTGGTTTATTTGGCATCATAATTAATTTTCATGTTCCTAAATATTCCCTGGCAAGAAAAAAAAATGAAGGTTGAATTCTTTCAATTTTTAAACTTTTGAATCCTTCATTGTTTGTGGTGAATATTCCTAAAAATTGTACAAAAATCTAAAAAGCAAATTTTAGCAAAAAAAAAAAAAAAAGGAACAAAAAAGAAAAATAACAAATAAATTCAAAGATAATTTCTAGTTCTATTCTATATTCAAATGCGTTAATTCATTTATTCAAACCACTTTTCGAATTTTTTCGGATATTTGTCACTTAGTCAGATTTAAAAAAAAAAAAAGTGACCAAAAAAGTGACAAAATCAACATTTTTCCTAAAAAAGTGACAAAAAGTGACTTTTGGTGACCAAAGAAAAAAAAAGTGACTTTTAGTGAAAAAAGTGACTTGGTGAGAGCCCTGTATTAGAGTTAATTCAAACCCTGTTCAAACAAGACAAACTGTCTTAAACCAACAAATGTTAAATTTTCATTGCATGCATATACGAGGTTCCTTATTATTACACCAGACACATTATAGTGCTTTAGTTTTTGTTTGTGCTGTAATTATTTTTCTTTTTTTTTAATCTTTGCGCTTCGTGCAATTTCAGCCTGAAAAATTTGTTAATCTTGGTATTGAACCCCCAAAAGGGGTTTTGCTCTTTGGGCATCCCGGTACTGGCAAAACATTATGTGCAAGAGCTGTTGCAAATCGAACCGATGCCTGCTTTGAGTAACTGGCTCTGAGTTGGTTCAGAAATATGTTGGTGAAGTAAGTTTATTTTTAAAGTTTTGTAATTGTTATGATTAAATACTAAGTAAATCGAAACTGGTATTGTTTAAACTATGGTTTGCTGTTACGTGGTTTGATGGTTTGAAGCAATTAATTTTTGTTTTTCCCCCATGCCAATAGCTATTGACTTTCACTTATTTCTTTGTGATACTAAAATTTCTGAATAATTTAATACTAAAATAAGCAAAAACAGAGTTAGTATAGCTTACCAGAAAGTCATCCTGAGTGACAGAAAGTTGAGAAAAAAAAACTGCAGCCGAAGTCGACATAGATGCATAGAATAAGTGGTTATTTAACTGTTTGATCCTTTTCAGTTTCCTTAAAATTGAGTAATTTTTGCCCTATTAAGTTTCAGCCTGTAGTCAGAAGTAGTGTGCTACAAATAGTGAAACTACTGTAATCATCACATTTTGCCGTAGTTTGTAGTGATGCAAGCTACATTTTAAAAGAAATAGTATAGAATGGATAGCGCAGCCCCTACGTTTCCATGTTTGTGCGTCTGATTTGCCGAGTTCTGGGGATAATCTAAGTCATTTTAAAATTACTAAGTATCGCTTCAACTGCAGATGGAGTGTTTAAAATGTTTGAAGAGTTGAACATCAGGTAGTAGTCCACTATTGACTTTCTTAATGTTAAGTACTCGAAACCAATTGAAATTCTCTGATGAATTTGTGAAGTTCACGCACAAAACATGTGTGATTCAGTGGTAAATTTCTGGATATCTGAAACTCAGTAGAGATAAAGTTAGAAAATACGAAGTGAATAGCCATCACTGATTGATAAGTATTTGCTATAAGAGGGTTATTGATGACTCATCATTTATGTCTTTGTCTGTATTTCCCCAATCAGACATGTGACCCAAACAGAATGAAAAATACTGAAAAACCGTCGCTGTGTGAGCAAATACAAAATTTTTGATATATTATACCACACCTGCTAGTTCAAACATGGGCTTTTAGTTCTATATAGCCAAACATTTTAATTGGATGCATGAAATTAATTGGTAGATGTTAAATTTAACTTGTGATGCCCATTCTTTTTATTTTGCACTCAGTATTTTGCTATCTCAAAAAATACTGAATTCAGTAAAAATACTGAAAAATCACATGTCTGCCCAATGTTTCTATTCAACCTCTTCATAAACAGCAGGTGGGATCGACTTATGCTGCCGTGCTAAGCGCAAAAGTGGTATCTGCAGTCGAGCTCAAACTGAGATATTACTCTTTAAAGTTTTGTGCCTCCATGTATTTGATTCAGATGATGCTTTTTCAGGAATTTTTAAAAATTATTTCCCTTTCTCAAATGACCATACAGCGTTGCATTTAGGTAAAATCCGCCACAAAGAACCACCTGGTGACCATAACCAACGCCTCCTAAATACTAAATGGCTGTAACTTTCTGGCTTTTAGCACAGAGCAAAATTTCATCCTTGGTTCAGGATACACTGCCATCTACCAGAGTTCTTCGAGAAAGAGAAATTAATGATTGGTTCATTTCTAAATTTAAATTTAAAAATCAACCAATAAAAAAATTTGTTTCGAATATTGTTTGGGTCCATCGCCAATAGCTGCAAAATGCAATTGGTTCACGATACACTGCCATCTACCGGAGTTCTTCAAAAAATTAACGATTGGTTCATTTCTGAATTTAAATTTAAAAATTAACCAATCAAAAATTAACAACGACATTATCGGATTGCCGCAAGGTGGCGTTTAAAGCTGAACCCATCTCGACGGTAGCGAAGCAAATGTTATAGGCATTTAGTATTTAGGAGGCGTTGTCATAACTCAATTTTGTTAAAAGGTGCAGATACGACTTTTGTGCTCAGCACGGCAGTAGGGCAAGACGATAAGATTATTCAATTTACGCTCTCACCCCTCTATGATGAATGTGTCACCAGTGGCGTACATAGCACCCCCGCACAGCATTGTTTGAGGGCACACAATCCAGAAAAATAGCACTAAGTTACACTGAAGAAATATTTTTACAGTTAATTTTTACAGTTTATTTACAGCTTTTTTACAGTTTATTTAGTTTATTTTCTCATAAGCCAATATCACTTAAAGGCACTAAAAAAATCAATGTTCATCTTTTTTTCCTTTTGTTTCTCATCTCCAGGAAATGGGAGCTACTTTCTGCACTATTCCATTTGGAATACTTTTTCTTCCCTCCATAGCCATATTTTTCATTTTTAAATTCTCGAAATTTTTTACTGAAATATGAATCAAGATTTAATAGACTGACATAAAAAATCACGCATTGTTAACAATAATGCTTTAAGAGAACAATACTTACGATTAGAAACTCGAAACACTAAATTAAAGCACAATCACCATTTTCTCTGTAAAATATTTGCAATAGATTTAACAAAAAAAAAAAAAAAAAACTACAACTTAGGTTTTACTTAATTTTCTAAAATACTTTCATTTTTTTTTTTTTTTTTTTGAAAAAAAGAAGGCATGACTAAGTTGATCAAACTGTTTTATAATTGGATTTGCTCTTCCTCCCCCACCCACGCACCACACTCCCTTCAAACCCAACACATATTTACTTCTAATCAGATGCTTTCTTCATGCATATTCTTAGACAGTGCAAATTTAAATTCATTTTTTTTTCTGGGCATGTATTGTACAGATTCACTTCATTATTAGGCGCCATCAGAAAAAAATAATTAAGAAAAAACCATACGAAAAAAAAAATCATTTTTATACGCTTATAGATATAATTGCTTTTATCAGGCAATCTACAGCAGAATGTTTCACAGAATTATTGAATTTTCTTTCCATTATTAGAAAAAGATGAAAATTTGTAGATCCTTAACTGTATATCCTTTAAATGACTATAAATGTAAATATTGCCATCAGGATTTATAGGCCAATATTTTTGAGCACTTCTTCAAAGTTTACCATAAAAAGCATATAATAATTGGGTGATCACAAAAACGCAGAAGACTCATTTTGAGAGTGAGACGCCACTTAGCTACATGCCATAAAATTTTCTAAATAATTTTCAATGTGCAACTTTATTAAACTGTATTAAATATTAAATTCTCCATGCACAAAATGGTAGCATTTTATATTTTTTAAAATCATTTAAAAATATTTACAAAAAATGTTTTGCATATGCGGATTTTGCAGTTCCCCCCTTTTTTTAAATCAAATGATGTAAATAGATTAAAGCATCTATTTAGTTAAATGTTAAATAAATAAATGTCTTAAAAAATAAAACAAAGTTTTTAACTCGGTGCATTCTACTTTTAAAACTGAACTACATAATTAAAAAGCAACAAAACATGAATTTCATTTAACATGATTAAAAAAAAAAAAAAAAGGGAATATAATTTTTTTTTACCCTTTCCTTTTCTTTCCAAAGCCTTTTTTTTCGTCACTCAATAAATTTTCCGCTGAAATTTTGCCTATAGTAAAAAGAAAGAAACATATTACAAAAAATATATCTCAAATCACACACAATAGAAGTAAAAAGGTAAACAGATAATCAGTTTATAATGCAATATATATAAGAGTCAAACTTTGTGTTAATTATGTTATGTATTAAAATAATTTTATTAACATGAAAATTGGTTCAAAAAAAAAAAAATAGATAAATTATTTTGGACATATTAGGAAAATGGGAAAAAAAATATTTCTCTCAGAAATAAATTCGTAATTATTTCTAAAATAGGAACTGTAAAAGAAAAAAGAAGAAAAAATAGTGATAGCGAAATTGCTAGCATTAAAAATAACCACTCTGATCATTAATCGGCCCAGCCGATTAATCGCCCGATTATCCATAGCCGATTAATTGGTAATTGGCCAATTTGCTTATCGGTGCATCCCTAATATATACTATAGAACTAAAGAAATCCTTATCTTTAAAAAGAGAGCTCGTAAGAGTATAAGATAAATTTATAAGTAAAATAAAGTTCAATTATACATTTTAAATGATGTTTCAATTTAAAATAGCAATTTTAAAAAACATAATTCTTGACAACAATTACCCTTTTTTGCTTTCTTGAGCGCATTGATTATTTTTTTCTTCTCCATTTTCTTCTGTTGTAAAACTTCAACTTGAACCTAAAAAAAAAAAAAAAAAAAATGTTTGTTTTAACTTTCATTTCTATGCTGTACTCAAAATATGGCCATAATTTTAATCATATGCAAGCCAACAGACGAAACAATACCATTCTTTACTTTAATTTTGTTGACCTCCCTGAACCCCGAAATGACGGGCTTGACATAAATGTTGCAGACGATACCTGATTTACTATATTGTTAACCTCAGTTTTGGCAGCCTTATATGGTCCAAGAATTAGTAATATTTAATCTTTCATAAAACATGTTTAAAAAAATGCAATTATACCGCCAAAATGTCTCCAAAATTGTCAATATGGCAGACGTTCTTCCTTCTTTTACTACCTATTTGAAGGAATAAACTTATTTTTTCAATTGATGAACAGGTGCCATCTCTTGACAGCCACTTTACTGATTTTAAAATGTCAGTATGTATACACAAAAAGATTGTTGTGAACCTTTAGGGAGACGATGCAATGCGGACAGCATGCAGATGAAAGATAAGACAGCAAATGGCACGACTCTTTATTCCTATTTACAAAATGTATAATTAAGTTGCACGAGGGAACTTAATCATTTGTTAAGCATAATACAAGAAGCATTTTACCTTTTTTCCGAGTTTCTTCTTTTCTCCAATCTCCCTAATTTTGTCAGTTTTTTCTTTGGCAGCTTGTTTTTGCATTAATTTTTCCCGTACCTGAAAAATTAAAACAAGTAAGCAATTCAATAGAAATTTGATATATTTACTGGTGCCAACTTTAACTTTTATGTGTGTGATTAAGGATCAAGAATTTTTAATAAACGTATCAAAATGGTGTGTAAAAGAATTTAAGCCAACTTTCTTTAGAAATGCATTTAAAAGCTCTACATTAAGCATATAATTTTTACTTTTAATGTAATTGAAACAAAAATTAAATTAAATATTAATATTTTGGCTTTTGACATTTCAATTCTCATAAAGCACACAGTGTTTCGATAGAAAATTAATAATGTATGCTTTTAGATTAAAAAAAAAAAAAACATTTCCTTAATTTGCTTCCTAAGGGTACTAAGAATCAAAATGTGAAAAATTTGATTCTCATATTGGCTGCAAAATAATTGCATTTTTAAAAATTTAGGCATTGAAACCATAAAAACATGAAATAAAAGAATTTATTAAAGTAAAAAAATCTTAGAATGGCTTCTTAACCTTTCTATTGGATAAATATTATTAATAATTATTGGTATAATTGCTAAAAATTTGGAACAAACTAAAACATTTCGGAGGCAGTTAAATAAATACATTATGAAAAATGTTTCATTTCAGACATTTTCAAACATGAAAATACTGGAATACAATCACTTCTGACGTAAGCTATGCATTAGCATATAGATGAAAAAACGCTCTAGGGAGGAGTAGGGGCATCTTGCTGTAAATTAATAAACTATATGGTATTTTTTAAAAATTATCTTTTATTTTAATTTACAATAAATTTATTTCTTAGTTTTCTTTAAGACATCATGTATTCCTGTGCGTGCGTACACAGAGGAGTTGTCACAGACCAGAAATATTGTTTATAAATGAGAAACATTTTAATCAACAGAGCTGTTAAATAACTTAAGTAAATAGTGGCTGTGTTTGCTCCAACAACCTTTCTCAATGTAAATGTTAAAAAAAAAGAAATGACTATTTTATTTAAGTTTTTAGTTTGCTGACAAAACTAGATACTTATATGCACACTGCTCAAAACAATTAGGAGAGCAAGCACAAAAATGAAGAAAACCGTGCAAGACAGCCACGGATTGGCGTACAATGGATATTACGCGTGTATCAATGCGCAATACAGAAAAAAAGACCTAAAAACTTTAGAATTAATCTTTAATTCTTTGAAACTGTGGAAACAACATAAAAAGGTAATTTTGGGCAACATTTTGGTTACATGTAAAAAATGAAAAAAAAAAAGGTACTGTTTAGACATGTTGCATGTGTTTTAATAAGGCATGGCCTCCTTGAACAGCTAAAACTGCTGTACACATGTTTGGCATGGATCCGATAAGCTTATAGGTCTGAATTTGGGGAGTACTGTTCCACTCTTCAAGAAGTGCAATCTCCAAGTCTCGGACAGTAGCAGGCGACCTTTATCACTCAGCAATTCATTGTCCGAGCATGTCCCAAACATAATTGATTGGATTCATGTCAGTAGAGCACGCTGGCCTTTGCATACGCTGTATTTTTTCAGCTTCAAGCATGTTCTCCACCAGACGAGCTCTCTGTGGTCGAGCAATATCGTTTTGAAAAACAAAGGAATATCCAATAGTTCCAGCGTGAGGGATGACATGAGGTCTCAGTGTCTCGTCTGCATACCTTTGGCCCATCAACGTGCCATTCCAAATGATATGCAGGTCCGTACGTCCGCCTATGCTGATTCCACCCCATACCATCCAACCAGCTCGTCTGTTTTGTTATCCTTAACGAACGAATGCGGGATTTTTTCGAGTGCCCCTGTCCCTCCATACCAGAACAAGTCTGTTGTCACTCCCTAGACTGGATTACAACCCTTCTGTAAACAGCACTTGGCTCCAATCATGTTGCTCCCAATTTCGATGCTCAGCAGTTCATCTTCGGACCACACAGTGGCGTGGGGTCAACAGAATGCAGACCATTGGCCTACGTGCATAGAGCCCTCCCTCATGAAGCCCATTATATACTGTTTGACTGGACCCCCTTCATCCTATTGCCAAAAGCAACAGCCTTTGCAGATGCTTAGCATTCTCTGTTGTTTCGACGGGCTGTAAACCGTATGTACCGGTCATCAGTTGCTGTAAGGGCGAGTGGCCGACCTTGCCCTGATCAACATCTAACATTTCCTGTTTTTTGGAGTCGATTCCACAGCCTTGCAACACTTCTGATGACTCCAACATCATCTGCGACACTACGTTGTGTTTGCCCGGATTCCAGCATGCCTGTAACACGCCATGGCATGGATTCCGGTAAATCATGTTGTTGAGACATTTTCAAGTTACCTTGTCTCCAAAAAAAAAGTGTAAAAAAACTACTGCACAATCGAATTTCACAGTTGCGGCAATAAAACGGACGCTTTTACAACAGCCCAATTTCTGCACTTATCTGCATTTTGGCCTCATTAACTTTAATTTGTTCATAAAATTCTCTTCTTCTGTTTCCTGGTAGGTTTTAAATTAAGAACGATTCATTTTATGCTACTTATTGATATGTATATTTGCGTAATTTTGCTAAAATCATGTGCTCCCCTAATTGTTTTGAGCAGTGTCTTTTGCACTTTAAGCATTGAAAATTCAAAGAAATAAATAGTCATTAAGTTTATTTTTTAAGATGCTGATATTTAAATTTACTTTTTATTTTACAAAACTTGTATTTTTTCTTATTTTCATAGAATAAGAAGAATTTTCTACACAAGTGGCTGATTAATTCCAATTATGAATGATATTCTTTACTACACATAATTTTGAAAATCTGAACCGTTCAAAGTTTCCTCTGATGTCTGAAATCAAAAATGATAAGACTATAAATCACTTTTCAATGAAATTTTGTTATCAGTATTAATTGTAGACAGGCTTTGAAATGACAGTTATAACAAAAAGAGGATTTTGACATAATTGTTAAAGTCAAAGTTAAAGCCACCAATCATCAAAAATGTGCTAACCATGCAGATAAAGCCCTAGAATAATGGTTGCCAGTCGCCAACGTGCGACCATTTCATTGAAAATGGCTGACAAAAAATTAAGCACTAGTAGTCAAAAGTGACGACCATTTTTTTCTTCATTTTATTAAAAAGTATATATCTACATTCGTAAAATATTTTTGATTGTTGTAAACTTGTATATTTAAATTTAAATAAAATATTCCTTGAATATTTTTTTAGAGTATCATAATCTCTTATGTTTCAAACAGAGAATAGATTATTAACTTTTTGCACTGCAAAAATACTTTTTTCAAAATGGCTACCGAACATGCAAAAGTGGTTACCATTTCTTGCGACTCTCACAGCCAATGGCTACAATTCCGAATTTTTCGTCTAGAGATTTACACACGAATAACCCCAGATTCTGCACCTTCAAAGGTATTGATTCAGAATGGAAAATTTGACAGCTCTGTGACCAGTTTGACCAAGATGGATTTGATGTACACCGGTCACCATTAGTGAAGATGGAGGATCGGAAACCACCTGGCATCAAACCTACGTCCTTTCCGTAATAAGTACAAAACATTACCGACCAGGTCACAATAACCTCAGTCAACAGATAAAACTTGCAGCAGAATTTACAAATTTAGGACAAATCAGAATTAAATCATAGAAGAAATTATCAAATAATTTTAGATATCTCGCATGCCCATGTGGCAATCTAGAACTAGAATGGCATTAATTAGAAATGTGTAACATCAGCAAACAAGCTAATACCAATGAAAATAGCTTCAGAATGATGTTAAAAAGAAAAGATTACCTTGACCATGTGCGCATCACTCTTGGCCATTTCTGCTAAATAATCATTCGGCCTTTTAGTGGGAATTCCCAGTCCTTTCAATCTGTTCAGAGCTTTTGTTGCAGCAACTGTAGCTTGATTATAGCTATATAAGATAACATAAATTTAGAGATGTGTAATTAAAAACTATCTTAATTATTACAAATTAAATCCTACTAGAGATCAGGGTTGGCAAAAACCCGGGTTTTTGTATGTTAAAATTTTATTACTTATGTGGGTATCTACTTATATTAAAAACTGAGTATCTTTCTATCTATGTCACGCTTCTTTCTCCTGAACGCCAATGAACTGAAAGTCGAACCAGGTACCGATAGATAGGTAATTTTTCAGGCTTCATTAGTTTCAATTTATATAATCATACGATTTTAATTAGCGAAGATATCAATTAATTAGTCAAATTTAAAGCGATTAAGCCTAATAAATGATTAAACTTCCAAGACATTTATTTCTTACCGTTGCCATTTTGAATTAAAACGTTAATTAAATTATTGAACTATTTAAAATTCCAAGATATTTATTTCTTTCCGTTGCGATTTTAAATTAAAACGTTAATTAAGTTGAACTTTTTAAAATGAAAAAGTTATTTTTTTCCATTGTCATTTTGAATACGTGTTATAACAAAGTTCTAACAATTGTTTTTATTCTAATTATTAATGACATATATTTTCTCTGGTACCATTTTGAAAATGTTCTTAAATAAAATTGCAATTGCTGTTTTTAGAAGGGACTTTTTTTGGCTGCGATCCAAATATTAAAAGAACTTTTTCGCTTAGAATTTTACAATTAATTTCACAGGAAGAAAACGGTTTGGAAATAATTGTTTTTGGAAAGAAATTTTATTTGTTATTTAGGGAGAGTGCTAAGTATGCGCTACTTGACATCGTCTTTATTTTTGAGGAAGCATGTGCAAATAATTCGATTGATTCTTTGATGCAGGAAGGCTTTTTAGCGAGCCGCTTTAGCGGGGAGTAGTTTATTAAACTTTTCCTTGGTACTTTAAAGGCGACCCGCCTTTGCGGCGAGTAGTTTATTGAAACTTTCCTCGCTACTGTAAAGCCGCCTTGACGGCGAGTAAACTGTTTAAACTTTCCTCATTACTTTAAAGGCGAGCCGCCTTGGTGGCGAGTAGTTTTCTCAAACTGCCTTCACTACATTACAGCCTGTGCAACGCCGGGCCACGCAGCTAGTTGATATATAATATATGCATTCATTCATATAAAAATATATTTGTTAAGTTAAAGTTCTGAATTGCATTTAATCAATGTCAATTGATTAATAATTAATATTATTAACAATATCAATTAATAATATCATCAACCGAATTGTAACATTTAATTTATATTTAAGAAGCTTTGGACAATGGTTTCAGCTATCTTGTCTTTTACAAAATAGAAGAACTGTTACAAATGGACTTTCCTACAAATTCAGGAATACTTAGGGTGTGAAAGTTTCAAAAACTTAAATTTATACCATTAAAAATTAAAACCATTGTTTATTAATAGCATTGTTTATTAATAGAAATAATCATCTTTTTCATTAAGTAGCCTGCTTCAATATCTAGTCATGTCATTTGCATATTTTTAATAAGGTATATCTCAATGCTAGGTGTGTCTGAGATAAAGGAAGTGTCTCCTCCTCCCCCTTCCTATTTTCAAAACCAAAACTGATTAATTTCAGATGAGGGAGGGTGCGTGGGACTCTTAATCGATTTTTTTTTTTTTGAAATAATCATAAAAAAAAACTAGGTTAACATTAGAACCTTGCAAGCATATATTAATAAATGCTTGTCATAATGTTTTAGTAGTAATAAACTGCGTGCAGATGCATTTTCTTTGTTTTTTTTAAATCAAAGAAAGGGTTTAGTGCTTCAAGTCAGTGGTATGGTACCTCTATAATAGAGCACTTGAAAATCATCATATACTAAATGCAGTAGGGTTAGAAGAAATGAAGAGCAAAACTTTATTTTCTTGCTCCAGAATAAAAGCAAAAATTGCAGTATTTTGTCATTATTTGTCTGCTGTGTTGAATCAAAATTATCATAGAGCATTAATTAAGCAATTGTTTCCATCTACAAGAAGTTCATCAATGGATCACTTCCAATTTATTTTAAAATTTGAAATTTGCAATCAAAAAATAAATAAATAATAAAAAAAGTATTTTGCAACAAAAAGTAGTATCATAGCTAGGAAAATTTTCTGGACGATGACTTGAAAATTGAAGAAATAATAATTTTTTTTATAAAATTAATAATTATTCTAAGAAAAATTATCTCAAATAAACCTGATTTCTTACTTATTTTTTATGTATAATTTAGATGAGATAATTTTATTGACTATATTTGTTGATAACTTAGAAATCAACAAAAACCCACTTTTGACAAAAACCCGGGTGGGTTTTTGTTGGTGGACCCGCCCAGAAAAACCCGGGCGGGTCATCGTTGGGCCCACCTTTGCCAACCCTGCTAGAGATGCAGGGGTTGGAGTAGAGATTTTTTTAAAAATAGGACACAATTTTTATAAAATTTTAGGACAACAAAATATCAAGTTTTGACGATCTAAAAGTAACTTATAAGCTTGACTTTTGATTAGCATAATTATAAGTTTCATATTCTATTTTAAAAACAACAGCAGAATGCATTCAATATTTTATTCTTTTACACTGTGATATATTTTGAAATAGAGATATTTCATCGTACAATTTAAATCTGGGTTAATCTAGGCAATTTGAAAGTACATTCTAAGAAACAGTATAGATTGCCGCATTTCCGATCAACTGTCCATATTAACACCCTTTACTGTATAAAATTATTAAGCCATAAAGAAAAGATTTCTGAATTATAAAATTTTAAAAAACAGGTCTATTATATTTTTATTAATTCATTTATTTATTCCTTACGTACGCCATTATGAATTATTTTTTGCGTACCACCAACTGGCAGATCGAATACCACCAATAGTACGCTTAGAACAAGTTGGGAAATGCTGCACTAGATGACGCCTTTTACTTTCAATGTTGAATCCATAAAAACAAATAACATTTTTCCATAATCTATCAACCTGTTTTAAAGAAAACCAGCGTTTAATATCCACATTAACTAACAATTATCAAGAAATGCGCATTTCCACAGTAAACTTATCTGCGACAGCATGCACATCTATATTGTCTAGCTATGAACATCATCATGCCTTAAGTTAAATTCCTATTTCTAATACTGAAATGCATGTGAAAATATGCTAGTGCATATAACCTGGTCTCTAATTACAAGAAAAAAAAAAAATCAACTTACAAAGACATTTCTCTTTTATAATCACTTTCTTTTTCAGCTTTTGCTTCCACACTTGCAGACATGCTCAGCTTTTCAGACCAATGTAAATGTAGCTTAATTTGTTGAAGTTTCTGTTTTAAACCAGTCTAAAAATAAAATTTTACCAAATAAATAGTGAAAAAAGATTAACATAAAACAGAAGGAGCATATATTTCTTGAATTAAAAGAATAAGCTAAAATATTAGTATTAATTGCACAATATACAGTTCAAACCGTTGACTCAATTTGAATAAATTAAAAAAGAGTCAAGTTTTCTCACACCTTCAAATGCCCTAAAAACTTATTTTTCCAGTTTTAAAGCATACAAAACCCTATTAGAGATCAAGCAGTAAGTCACCACTCTCAAACTAGGGCTAAGGCAGAACTGCATCATATACACCAACAGCAAAGTTATATCATTCAGAGACTGCAGTTTTATCCTTATTATGGACGCATCAGTCTGGAATAAGCAATAACCAAACTGGAGGCAGATTTCATCTTGCAAAAAGCGGAGACAGCCAACAAACTGGTCTGATGCAATAGTCTGGAAACGAAACAGAACAAATCTAAAAAGATTCTTAAATTATTTAGGGCAACAACTAAGCAGTATTTTGATTTTATTTTTGTTCATTTTTTTCAAACAATGAAAAATTATAAAAACAAAAGTCATATCATTTAGTTTTAAAAAAAGAGGACACATTCAGGTTAAATCTGGAAACGTGGAAACACTACAAATCTTAATAACTACAAAGAATTTTTGACAGTCACGTTTAAAAACTAAGAGCTATTATCTGTTACGATAAGGTAAAACCCAGTATCTACAGAAATGATTTTTTGAGATAAGAAACGAGTTGTGAATTTCACACTAAAAATAAAGAAATGTTGTAATTGGACTTTTTTTTGTGCTTTACTTTCAGGAGAAACTAAACATGCAAGCATTTTGTAACCCATATAAATAAAACAGAGAATATATTAAGGCTCGACCGATGCATCGGCCAGGCCGATGCATCGGCGCCGATGGTTGAAAATTTTTCCATCGGCCATCGGCATCGGCCGCCGATGCTAACTTGGGAAAAACATCGGCGCATCGGCCTCGAAAGCATGTAAATGCCGATGCCTGGCCGATGTTTAAACAAAAAAAAAGTTTTCTTAAGAGGGAATTTTATCTTCTCTATTTTTTACTTCACAATTAACAGTACGTGCCCCATGTGATTTGAAATTGAGTGGCAACGGGACTAACACAGTTCTGGGTTTTGGAATTTTCCAAATCGGGCAGATACCGAAATTTTCACAACACAGCAGACACTTTCCGAGCGATCTCTTTGATGATAGTTTTTAGAATTACAGTAAAACCTCTGAATAGCAAAATTAATTTTTACGCGGTTTTCCTTTTTATTTTCCTTTTTCTTTCTTTTTTCTTTGTGTGCATGTGAATGAAAGCTTTTTTTTTCTTTTTAATTTAAGAAAGATATTAGCCAGATGAATTTGGCAAACACATTTATTTTAAGAGAAGAAGGGATCTATGCTGTAAAATTTCGAGGAGGGCCCACCTCTGGTTTCTCTGTTATGTGATAAGATCATTGTTTTTATTTTTCTTTTCTGAAATCGAATATTGTGTTACTCAATTCTAAATTATCAAGTCTTGAATTGAATATTGAAGTTGTTACGATGTTCCCTTTAAGTCATATTCGTTTAAGCAGGAGTGCCCATCCGGGAGGGTCTCATGGCCTATACTTGCCCGTCTATTTTTTAACAGTTGGGGTGTTGGGGGGAGGGAGGTATTTGCGGTTTAGTTTTCATGTTGGTCTCCGTGCTATTTAGATTTGTTCTCCGACTTGGCTCTTGGGGGGCTGGGACTACCTTGTGTTCAAAGCAAAAAAAAAAAACTTTTCCCAGTGACATATCCTAATATTTCTTGACCATGAAACGTGAAACTAACAAGAATTTATGTGTATACATAAACTTGCCCGCTTCCCATCTCCCCCAAAGGCGATGGCACACCCTCTTCAAATTCTACAGAACATCCTCCCCCCCCCCCCCCCAAAAAAAGAGATAAAAAACATGCCTACAAATTTATGCCCCTAAAAACTTCAATGGGGCACTCTACGTTTTATCAAGTGACCATTTCAAGTGTTTTTGCCAAATTGGCAATCTCATTATCATTGTATTTACAACTAATAAAGTTTTATAAGTAGAGTTTCTAGCATTATTTTAAATCTACTTTTAATTCATTATTTTACTATCAATGTATTAAATGTATTATATTTCGTATTTTAACCTTTACTAATCATCAAAAAACAGCACGGCACCGCCAAGTGTTGCCAAAATTGGGGTCAGATCACAAAACGTAAGTACTGAAAGAAGTTCAAACCGCACGTGTTAGCTCTTTGCTTTCTATGGTATTATTTTGACTTTGGTGTTCTTGTTGTGACTTTGCTGTCGAATCATCGAACGAATCGAAAGAATTACTGCCAAGACTTCGAGTGCTCTGCTTACATAGTTAAATTTATTCATGAGTTCCCACTTTTTCTTTTTTCCCATAAATGGAGATTAAATTACCACACTTTTACAAAATTGAATACATTGAAAATAATAAATAAATAAATAAAATAAACTACTAGTGCATGAATGGTATTTAAAAAAAAATTTTTGTTTACTTTTGTGCAAAAAAATGCTCAAATTTAGAAAATATATAAATTGTGTAGTTTTTTTTTTTTTTTTTCAATTTTTCTTATATTTTTCAATTAAAGTAATATTTGAAAATTTAGGTTTTTATTAATGGAAAACAAGTATGTGCAGGAAAATCTAGTGAACACTAGATCGAGTGATAGTAAAATAGCAATTCAGGCCAAAATCTGAATGACTTTATCTTAATGATTACAATTATCCTGGATTCGTGGAAATAAAAGTAGAATGAAAAAAAAATATGTGATCCTTAAAATCTCCTATAAACATTTATTTTTCTAATCGTTTGATTTTTTTTGCCATCGGCCATCGGCATCGGCCATCGGCCGATGGAAAAGGAAAATAATCGGCCATCGGCCATCGGCCAACTTTGAACAATCGGCCAACAATCGGCATCGGCCCATCGGCCAAAAAATGCCATCGGTCGAGCCTTAGAATATATGTGTGTATTTTATACAAATCCAGTTTACGTCGGATCTGGACAAAATTTGGCTGGGAGATACTTGGGCACCTGGGAAGGATCATAGAGTGGTTTTTGAGTGGGAAAAAAGTACCAATCTGTTCGAATTTCGAATAAAGGACTTCAAAATGGCTCTATCTAGCGAAATACTTATTGGATCTTCTCGATCTTGGTCTCATTCGAAAGAACACAAAAAATACTTTTTAGGAAAGTTTCCTTCCTACGGTTTTCAAAACCACTAATCGACATCTCCAACCTGAAAAAAGATATGGGCTTTTAAAAGAAAGCTGAATTTAATTTTTAATTGAAAATCGATGACTGTTTGTGCGTGAAAAAAATCTCATTAATGATTTCTATCTGTTGCCATTTTGGCATGAGTGCTGCAAAAATAAAATTCTTAAATTGCTTTTGCCATTAGTGCCAGAGAATTAACCCCCCCCCTCCCCCCAGTTTCAATAGAATTATAACCCTAAACCTTCATTTTATTTTCCCAAAGCATTTGTAGTGCAAAAGAAAAGTAAGCATCGAACTGGACATCAGAAACGTTTAAAGACAACTAATGCTATTGAAAAGTTTTTTACTACACTTAAAAAGGAGTTCACGAATTGCATTCTATATTTTTACCATTTTCGTCAAAAATAAAGGGTTTAAGGTTCCCTTAATATTTAGGTCCTGAACTGATATGCTGCATTTAAAATCCGAGCAAAGCAGGGCACAACAGCTAGTACACAATAAAGCTTAAGAACAACACATGATAAAAAAAAGAAATACAGTAAAAGCTCGACTATCCGGAATGCTTGGGAAACGCCGGATTCCGGATACGCGAATTTTCCGCATAGATGAGAACAAGTTCATTCCAGTTCATTTTCTGATAGCGTAAAACGACGTTCATACAATGTTCGATCGAGTTCTCATGCCTAATGTAACATAATGTATTAGAATGAAGATGGTATTCAAATTAGGTGGATGCTTCTCAACTCTTCTGGTTCTGTTTGCAGTTTTAGGTTGGCATCACCAGATGCCCAATCATATGCAAATGATTGGTAGATAAATAGTGAACGATTGGACTCGTTCTTTCTCTTTTTCATCGCTGCCCGCTCAGAGGTAGGTCCGGCATCGGGGCCGGCGGTTCTTTTCGCCTTTTTGATTATGGCCAGGGTTTTCTTTAAGTTTAAATGGTTCGTGTAATATTATTCTTTTAAATGTTTGACCAATAAATTCTTGGTTATCTTTTAAATGATTGTCCTACATTTCTCAATCTCAAACACATAGCCATAGCTTCTATTTCGCTGTAATAGAACTCTGCAGTACAAATTGTATTATATTTGGATTAACTCTAGGATCTTAACCTTTTAAACTTAGCTTGTTATTGAAACATGGAAGTTAGTCAAATGGGTTTGGAACCTAGAAGTTATCATTTTCGCCCCTTTAGCTAATGTAAAAAAAAATTATTTTTTGTCTGGAATTTTTAAATTTAACAAAGATTCGAACGCTATTCCCTTCAATTTCTTAAAAATTTCATGTTTTTGCCGATTTTTGAAAAAGTACGAATTTACCCGAAAATTTCCAACAAGATATATGTTTCCTACGTAAAAAACGCAAATACTTGTATATAGTAATACTTGTATATACAATTTGGTGAAAAAACGAGGTTTAAAGTAAGAAAATCAATTTACAAGCGCGATCTATAACTTTAATCGATCTTTAATGTGACGGCAGTAAAGTACGACTACGCATAACGATTACCACAGCATTTTTTAACATAGGGATTAGGCGACACTAATGTCGCCTAGTGAAGAAAATTTGTCGCCTAGAAAATGCAAAACAGTCACTAGGCGACATTGTAAAATCCAACATTTGGTCACTCCTAGTTTTCGTAAACGGAATTCTTTTTTTCTCTTTTTTTTCCCCTTCCTAAAAGCCTCCACCGCTTCTCCTACAGCCTCCAACAAAACCTGCTCCTCTTTTCAATTATTGAAAAAAGAGAATAATGAAAAGGATATCTTACTACTATTATATATGCGAAAGTTTGTATGGATGGATGGATGGATGTATGTTTGTTCCTCTTTCACGCAGAAACTACTGAATGGATTTTGATGAAACTTTTACCATAATGTAGCTTATACATCAGAATAACACAGAGGCTATAATTTATAACGATATTCAAAAAAGTTCGATCTATAGCGCCTTTTCCATTCCAAATTAAGGTACATATTTCTCATAAATCAAAAGGCATTGACCAAACTAATTCAGTATTTAGTGTATCATCTCAACTCCTGTCGAAAGCTAAAATTGCGGGCATCATTTCTTCTTTCCGTATTTAATGTTCAAGGCTGTTCTCAAGTCAAATCATGAAGGTTTTTTTTTCCAGCTTCATGGGGAATATCCAGGCTTTTACCATGATTTGTATTTAAAACATTTTGTAGTCTTAGTTCTGTAAAAAGAATATTTATCCTTAAGCAATGTGTTTCTTAATGTGCATTGCTGCGTGAAAATATTTTTTTAGAATAAATTGTATTCCTTTATTAGTAAATTGTTCACTGTATCAATTAGTTTCACAAGTTTCGTAAATTTGTCGATCCTGCTTAATCGGGTAACGGATAAACGAATAAAATATCCTGGATTTGGATATTTCCCATGCCATAGACGCAATGCTAAAGATTCCGCTTAATCGAATTCTCCGCTTAATCAAATAATATTTCTTGGAACGGACAGTATTCGTTTGAGCGGGGCCGACAGTATGTGTTTTAGAGCATCGGTAAGGTAATCGCTTGAAGAGATTAGCAACTAATAAATGGATTGGGTTCATTATTTTCCAATTTAATGGAACTTTAAATACAACTTTACGGTATTTTTAAAAATTTGTTTGCGCTGACTCGGCGGGTACTTACAATTGGTCACTTAGAATCCAATCGAACAGGTATCTTGCCGAATTTGTTGCAAGAATATTATGATAACTAAGATTATGGATAATTTTTTCAACTGACGCCAGTTTTGGCGCCAAAGACTATGTAATAATACTTTACTTCTTATACGAAATAACTAAAACAAAACGATTGTTGTCTGATATTTGTAGACTGTGTCAAAATCTTAATCATCGAGTTAATACTCCCACAGTTGAAAAGTTTAGGTTTTTTTTTTGCCGATTCCGTACGTAGTCATTAAAAAACTTTTAAAACTTACGTCAAACGTTAAGTAATCCGCATACGAAATTAATGAAACCCCAAAACTAAAATTACCATTAATTTGTGTTTTTCGCACAAATAATTGTCAAATGCTGCCTACTAATTTCGAAATCACTTAGGACAAAAACTTTTAGCGTCATTTCATGGTCAGCAATATTTTCTCAGCATTAAATGACAATTTTTCTTTGACAAAAATTACTGACTTAATAATACTTAAGCATATTTTCATAAAGTAGGGAGGGGAGCAAAATTATCCTAGGTATCCCAAAACAGTTACCGCAAATTTAGCGAAATTTTACGTCGTCAAAGCGGTACGTTTTGAGTTCTGTTAGTTTAGGAAAAAAAAGGCGATTATAAATTGTTTCTCAGTATTTTTACTGGCCCAGGCAACGCCGGGTATTTTTGCTAGTAACATATAAAATAAATAAACAACAAGCAAAAGTTTTACTAAACAGCACAAGAGTTACTGAAAATTGCATTCTTTTGTAATTGGCCATGAAACTTCAAGAGACCGGGTAAGTATTTGCTCTATTCGTGATTATCTATAGTGGTTCTTTTTTATATGCATAGTACAGTGTTTTATTAATTAATTTATATTTTTTACAATTCTTTGCACAGTTTTTTTTTTTTTTTTTTTGTACTTTTTGCAAAAAACTACAAGAAAAGAGTAACACATGTACATTCCTTTAACCCCCGGCAGAAAAAAAAGTTTTATTTTTGTTACATCTTTTTAGATTGAATATAATTTTACAAATATTGGGTAAAATTTTCCTTTTTTTTTTTGAAATATTATTTAAAATATTAAAAATAAATGTTGTTTTTTTTGTAAAATTTTACATCTATTTTGAGTCCCCCCCCCCCTCAGACACATTTAATGACAGACAACCGCCCCGTGTCACCCAGTGAAAAAACCTTAAAAAATGCTCTGACGATTACATCAGGGGCTTGTCCAGGACTTTTCACAGGGTCCGTTTTTTGTGAAATACTAAATAATTTTGTGAAAATCAAACAATTTTGAAAAAAAAAAAAAAAAAAAGAAAATGCAAAAAAAAATTTTTGAATTTAATAAAAAATAAAAATAAATTTCATTTATTTTCCTCTTAAAACAGCGAATTAAACATCAAAAATGCGAAAAATCAGATTTCTGTAGCGGATGCAAAGAGATTGCAGTTTTCAAAGTGATGGCATCAAAAACATAAAAACGGCATATAAAAGAGTTCATTTTGGTAAAAAAATTTTATAGGTCGATGATCTGAACAAAAAATGAAGTGAATTTTCATTTATTTGCTTCCGAATAAATAGTAATTAGCTTGAAAAATAAGTATAATTTGATTTTCGTATCGGAAGCGGCGATCGCATTTTTCAAAATGAAAGCATCAGGAGTATAAAAACGGTAAATACAATTTATTAGAGTCAAATAATTTTAGAATTCCATTTCATCAGGTTTATATGATGAATGTCATTAATAATCACCGATATATTTGCCAAAAATTCGGAGGAAAAAATACGAAAGTAGGGAGACGTAGCAAAACAGACAATACGAGACTTCCAATATTAACAGACGAAAAATACATTAATTATTCCGAAATATAATCAAAACACCACCCTTATAAGCATTAAAAAAACCACAATTTTCTGCCGAAATAAGGTCAAAACCTCACACCAAAGACGTCAGATGGCGATAATTTTAAATAGGTGGTCACTCTATCAGAAGAAATCCCATTTTTCCTCCAACCCTAGCGATCTGTTTGCAGTTCTTCTAAGTTCATTTCGCAGATAATTGCTATTATTTATTCCTTTTAGTTCAAATTAAGAGCAGGGAGAAAACTCCTTACTCTGCATTTCCAGAGAAATCTGTAATAGCAACATCGCAGCAAGGCATTTTAATTTGCATATGATAAAACAAACAAAAGTTGTTAATTTCTTTAAAAGCCAACAAAAAGTGCTACATTTTCCATTTAAGATTTATCGCTTGCCCAAGCATAGCAGGCAGGAACTGTGCAGACTTTTTTTTTTTCCTCGCAAAAGTGGCAGATAAGCGATTCCCTTCTTTAACTTCAAAAAAGGCGCAAAAATTATGGGCTTTTTACACAGAAATATGCTATGAGTTATTTTGATTTCAGATTTGTTTATTGAATGGATAATGGGTGAAATGTCCATATAGTTTGATCAGCATTTTGTGAAGGGTCCGTTTTGCTCGATCGTATTTTTGTGATGGGTCCGTTTTGCTCGATCGTATTTTTGTGAAGGGTCCGTTTTGCTTGATTGTATTTTTGTGAAGGGTCCGTTAACGGACCCGAATTTCCTCTGGCCAGACCCCTGTACATACAACGCATCCAAAACCTGATATTTCGCCTGTTTTATTTCAACTCTTTTAACTAAGCCCTAAAAAATAAATATGGTTTTAAAATTTTTCACTGTTGGCAGATAATAACGACGCGACGGCAGTAAAGTCTGACTACGCAAAACGTATGGAAATGGAGAGCAAATTCGCGAGTTTTCTGCATAGTCCATCACGAGGAAATTAACCTTCTGGAACTGGGCTGTTTTTTAGAAATTTTTCTTTCGACCCAGGTAGTACAACAGTTGAACCAGATTTCTTTTCCATTGAAAAGTGAAGGTATAAACTGTCGTACCAGACGTATGAAACCTTGAAAAGATCCCCGGCTACAAAGGGTTCGAGTAAAAATCTCAACACCGTCCTCTGGAAAAAAAATAGTTACGGTACAGTATGTGTACCGCCCGGCTCCTAAAGGTTAAGATTAGTTTTTGAACAATCAATACAATTAGGCTACACGAAATAAATAGCAATATTTTTTAACAGGTATGAGTTTTGAAAAAAAATCTCAGCAAAAATCGGAGTGGAGAAAACGAGCACTTTACAGAAACTTACAAAAACTTATTTGCCGCTTCTGCGCCAACCGGAATCGTGGCCTATGGGCGTGGCAGATGTCAAGCCTATTGGTGACAACCCATCATAGTCCAGTCAAATTAGACATTAAAATCTCAAATCGCGATGTAGTTCTGAATTTTTAATATGTTGTTTGGGTCCCTTAGGGTACTGTAAATCTAAGAAATTTGCACCTTTCTAAAACCTGTGCTCGCTGCGAAACTCGCGAAAAACTGCAAAATTTTCGGACATTCTTTAGTTTTTCCCTTATAACTCCTAAACTATGCAACTTTTGACGATATATGTAAATACACATTTTAAAGAACACTAAATTTGCAACAATTTAAGCTGAAGTCAGGCTCTGTAAGACCAATAGTTCAGGAGACATCGTACTTTCAAAAATGGAGTTTTTTTGCGAAAAGTGAAAAAATTATGCTTCGATCATATTTTTAACCAAATATCAACATAAATTCCCATTCTACAAGACAAAAAATGGACATGCTATTACAGTACATTTAATCAGCTTTCATTCAAGCCCAAACAGTAGTCTGTAGGTTCAATATTTCACTTACAATAGCGAAAAATAAATATTTAAAATTTTGAGAAATGAGCAAAATCATTTCCTAATAAGAATAGGAGGGCAATGGACAATAAAAAAATGCATAGAATGGTATTAAAAGGGTAACACTATAATAAAATGTTATCTTAAAATTTTTAAAAAAAATTACAGATCATTTCCACTCATTTTTTCGCTATTTTTATGATGGTTCTTGTTGGCTGTGGTCTTATCCTGACTTTTTTCCGATTTTGCCCTACCACTCCTGAACTATGCAACTTTTGATGATACGTGTGCATACCCATTTTGAAGAACACTAAATTCGCAATCGTTGAAGCTCAAGTGGAGTTCTATAAGACGAATAGTTTAAGAGATGTCGTACTTCAATTTGTCATTTTTTGTGAAAAAATTTAAAAAAAAATGCTTCGATCACATTTTGAACCAAATATCGACATAAATTCGTATTTTACAAGACAAAAGATACATTTACCGTATTTTCCTGTATATAATCCGCAGCGGCGTATTATCCGCAGCACCCCCCCCCTAAAAAAGCGTCGTATAATCCGCAGCGCCTTATAGTCCGCACTTTTTTTTTAAATGTTTCGCTTGATTAACGCGCATGTTTTATCAGCCGAGACGCATTTCTTATCGGAGGTGTGTCACATACGTCATCGATGGGTCCCGCAGAAGACGACGTTTCATTGGCTCTCTTTTGTTTCGTTCCAGGCGGCTTGCGACTGCAAGGGAGCCTAAAACGCAGCTGGCTGCCTTCTTGGCGTTCGTAATTAGATCCGCGATGTCGAAACTTTTTTTCTTATTTGCATTTCGAAAGGATTAAACTTTAAAGATTTTAAAGCGATCTACTATAGAATACTAAAATGATTCAAAGTTCTTTGACCATGACGTCACGGAGAACAGATGAGAACCTGTTTGTGAGCTGACGCTTTCGATTCAAATGAACGAATTTCTCCGCGCTACAAAGCGACGCTCCTAAAAGTGAAATTATTTTTACAACTTAAGGAGATTATGGTTAAAGAAACAAGCTAAAAAATGATGGCCTCGCATTCACAGAATCCAAGGCCATCTTGTAGAAGTAGAAGCTCCCTTCACGTTGGAATGTTGCATTGAAAAACAGAAGTATGGCGATGCAGAAATAAAAGATTCGTCAAGTTGAAAACCAATGTTAGTTTATTTAAAACTTCAAAAACATAGATCGGCTACAGTAACTATTGCAAACTTAAATTAATAAAAACATCAAATTAAAGATTGCTGCGTTAGGTGACTCGTGCCTAATATTAACTGAGCTCGGCATCATTCTATTCTAATGCTAGCTTAACAGCCAAAGCACAGATGCCACGAGCGAGACGAGTCATCCTACACCAGCCGACAACTAAAGATCAAAACGCGAAAACAAAACAAGCAAGTCTAAGCAAGTAAAATAAGCGAGTGACAAGCTAACACCCTACGCCGCCTTAAATAGGACACGCGCTTTACATATCCGTCTACAGCGCATGCCCTGTAAGGCGGAGCGCGCGATCATCAGTTTCATGATCGTTCTGGAACATTCCACGGTGTTCAAAGCGCGGGAAAAACTACGTCACGGCTTATGACGTCACAGCAGCGTTCTCGCCGGAGACTTAGAACGAATCCAAATTGGCGGATCGCTTTCAATCAGCTGTGCGTTTGAAACTTAGCGGTAAAAACACCAACACGTAAGTTTTATCATTTGTATTTAGACGAGGTGATGAGAATACTTTTATGATAAGGCATTTTATGACTATCATTAGCCCTCCCTTCTCATCACATCGTCTAATTAAAAATTTCAAAATATCATACACAAACAAAAATTTTCTTACTCAAAATAAGTTCATATTTTAAGAACTTTAGCCCAATGTTAATTCAAGTTAATAATTTTCAAAAACATGTTAAATTACCAGACCAAATTCAGATTTCAATTATCTTACATCTATTACAGATGCTCAATCTCATAAATCTACTGAAGAACATGATCTGAAACACATTTAACGATAACAACAAATATCAATCTTAATTTCCATCTTATTTAACAAAATTCATTTTTCCAGATCGTTGGCTGTCCACAGGAAAATGTCCTTTTACATTTTTCACAAAGAGTCCCAGCTATTATGGCAATTGTCCAAAAAAACCTGGGTTCTTTTACACTTATTCATAACTTTACAACCAATCTGGAAATAAAAAAATCTGGTATGGACCCCACACTACTTCCTTTTACGTGTAAATTTCTTAGTAGTTGCCTTAAGTGTTAAAAAAAAGTGCTTGGAGTGAGCAAGGTAACAATTCATATATTTACTCCCCTAATCTGCCACGAAACAATGCAAAAAATATTTTGCAATGGTTAATTTTCTAAATATTGCTGATTTTAATATCATTCAGTGAATTTTTCGCAAAATATCGCCAAGTTGAACCCAAATTCAAAAATTAATTTTTTGCCAAATTTGTCGCCAACTTGGCGATATAACGCCAAGTTGGCGTCAAACACTTGGCGACCAAAAGCTTGGCGACATATCGCCAAGTGGTCGCGCCAATTCATATCACTTGAGTCTGCATTGAAATTAACACTGATTTACCCCAAAAAAGGGGTAAAACACCCCTTGGGAACATTCAAATGCAACCACAAGGGGAGGTGCACAACTAGACCATCCTCAGAGCCTACATACCAAGCTAGAAGCTTCTACAGCATATAGTTTTTGAGTTATGCGACCCACATACGCACACACGTACATACAGACGTCACGAGAAAACTCGTCGTAATTAACTCGGGGGTGGTTGAAAAAAATTTTTCAGCTGCTTATATGTTGGTAGGTACATATGCACGTGCTGACAGGTCAAAAAAACTAAGGAATTTTCATTCGGGGGTGAGCAAAATCAAAATTTAGACTCAAATTTGAGTGATTTTTTTTTCGCGATCACAATACTTCCTTTACTACGTAAAAGGAAGTAAAAAAACAACAAACACAAGTAACTGTTCAAAATCAGCATTATTCTTTTAAATTCACATTAGGCATTTCTCTTAAAGACTTATTAAAAATTCACAATTTTACATTTGATCCGAAAAACATTTCAAAAAATCTTTGCAGTTCGCGGTGAGTAGGTGGCTTCGTGAAAATATCGGACAAGTTAGATTTACTTTCTACATAATTTACACTGAAAATATTCTTATAAATTAAATCTCTAATAAAAAAATAGTTTTACGTCAATATGCTTGCTCCTATGATTTTCTATGGGTGATTTCACAAAATCTAATGACGCTTGATTATCAACATATATTATGGCTTTACATTTTGATTTTTCAACTACTTTACTTTTTATACATTCATCGAGAATTCTGTCAAACCACATAGTTTCTTTTGCAGTTTCAGTTAACGCGATGAATTCAGACTCCATGGTCGAAAGACTTACACTTTTCTGTTTGAATGTCCTCCACTCTATAGGTGCATTATCCAACATTATTATTTGACCCCCCAGAGATGTCCTGTCATCGCGATTTGCCGCATAGTCTGCATCAGAAAAAGCCACAATTTGAATTTTGCTACATTTCAATCTTAACTTTAAGTTTCGTGTTTGATATACATATCCAAATAATTTAACTAGTCCATTCCAATGATTTATCCCTGGGTTGTTTTGAAATTGACTAAATAAATTTACAGCGTAAGCAATATCAGGTCTAGTTCTATTAGCGATGAACGCTAAGCATCCTAGCAAATTTCGATAAGGATATGTCGACATTTCAGAAATTTCACTTTGGGATTTTGGACAATCAGAATTCGAATAAACGGTGCCTTTACTAATGGGAAGAGAAGATATAGGAAATTTGAATTTACTGAATTTGTCATTTACTTCGCTAATGTACGAAGATTGATGTAAATACAAATCTTTATCTTTAATTTCAAACTCTACACCTAACAATTTCTTAGTACTTCCGAAAACTTTTAAATCAAAATATGTACTTAACGAATTAATGGCACCATTTATCTGACATTCTTTTTGTCCAAAAATCACAATATCATCAACATATACAAGTAAAAACTAAACGAAAAATTAGCAAAGTGATTTCATTTCCAAATTTTGGCTTCCAAACTTTCTCTTCATCTTTACACGAGAACTACAGAGAGTTTGGGAGTTTGATTATGCATTCAGCAATCCCTGCACCTTATAGTCGAAGCAAAAAGCCCCACCTTTCCTCCAACAATTACCTTTCAAGAGATATTTGCATAAAATCGGACTTTTGTCTAAACTTTTGCAACAGCAAAAAAATATGTCTTTTGTAATTTCCGACTTTCATTTCGGTTATATTTTTAAAAACTCCAGACACGAATTTGGGACAATATTATCTACCCACAGTAGAAATTTGAAAGCATTTCGCTAAATAGTTTTTTTTTTTTTCATATATTTGCATTTTGTCTAAAGTATTGCATCACACTGTAGCTGCCCTGTGCCCAGTCGAGGTTGCTGCAAAGATCTGCACTGTGTAAGGTTTCAGCTTCCGGAAAAGCTAAGATATCGGTAACGTATGAAGTATGCAAATCAGTTCCATACAAGATCGACTGACTTTCGTTTTCGTATCACTTAAGCCAAGCCCAACTTGTTGATTGGATGCAGTGGATTGGTGCAGCCCATAACGTCTATTTAGGGAAGGTTTTATTCTTGAAATGGAAATGATTTAAAACCATGGGTGAAAGAAAATCTCCAAGTGTTTAAAAAAAAAAACTGACGTTGGGGGTAAAAGTCTCCAAAAAAGCAGATTCAGTGAAAAAAAAGTAGCTTTTTGGCCTGTTTTTGCATAAAAAAGTAGCTAAAGTCGCCTTGTGTACAAAAAAGTAGCAAAAAGTAGCATTTAAGTATCCTGTGGCAACCCTGAAGTCCTCTAAGTGAAACAATACCACTGGGGGTGCTTTTCCAAGAGTTTGCTCAGCCCTTGGTCTGGTTCAAAAAAGAACAGTGCTCTTCAAGGCTCCATCCCGGTCAAACCACGAGTTGTGGTATGTACGGGGATCCTGAAGTGTAATGGGAGGTGAAAGTCATAACCAACTGAGACCATAAGCGTACTGGAGAACAGGGACTCTGCATCCATTCCCATCAATCCTCCCTGCGCCTTTGACACCAAATAAAACGAAATGAAAAATCACACCACATAATAACTTCATTTTGATTGATCTCTTCACATTTCAAAAACAACAATTCTAACGTTGCCAAAAGTCATTTGACGAATACCATAAAAATTTAAATTTACGCTGATGTGATTAAATATTAAACCCATTGTTATAATGAAGTGTGGTTGCTATGAAACAGTAACAATAATAGTAATCATAAAGAAAATGGCGAAATAAAGCTCTTCAAACTTTCAATGAAGTCACAAAAAAAAGAGGGTTTTTATGTGAAAACTCGCGTTTTTACAGGAAAAAGGCCGATGTAGATGAACTCAAAACCAAAACTTAAATACAAAATTTTATCAAAATCGTTAGCGCCGTTTTTGAGATCCAAAATATATACAAGAATTGCTCGTTTAAAGACAATATCTGTTAAGATATCTGTTAACACAATTAATGCAAAGATAAAATAAAACGATCCATTCAGCGTTTAACATTTAGACTTTTAAAAGAACAATTAATTTTGCTTTAACAAATTTAAAATAATGATCTGAACAAGAAATAAAGCGAATTTTTATTTATTTGCCTCTTAATAAAGAGTAATTAGCTTGAAAAATAAGAAAAGTCGATGATCTGAACAAAAAATGAAGTGAATTTTCATTTATTTGCTTCCGAATAAATAGTAATTAGCTTGAAAAATAAGTATAATTTGATTTTCATATCGGATACAAAGGGATCGCATTTTTCAAAATGAAAGCATCAGAAGTATAAAAACGGAAAATAAAATAATTTATTAAAGTCAAAATAATTTTAGAATTACATTTTATCAGGTTAATATAATGAATGTCAGTAATAATCACCGACAGTCTTTTAAAAATTAAGGAATTTTTTTCGAAATTCAGGACTTTTTAAGGGTTTTTTAGGGATTTAATTTTGCTTGATAAAATTAAGGGTTTCTTAAGGAAGTACGAACCCTGTCAAGTTACGGATGACGAGACAAGTACACGTGCGGTCTTTAATGTTGGGTCTAAAGACCTTTATTAATAGTTCCCAGACTCGCAGGGTTATGTGTTATTAAAATTATAAGTACAAAGTATAAGTAAAAGTAAAGTACGAACCTCCTCTCCCCACGTTTCGCTCACCATGCTGGAACATGTGCAATCACAACGATGCACACTTAACGTCTATCTAGCCGGCTTAATGGTTCATTTTCGGTCTGCGCTACGTCACCGGCTGAATAATGTATAAGCCGATCCTAAACTGTATTAAGTTTTACTAACATTAATGCTCTGTTTACACCGGAACAAGGTGAAACAATCCTATACATTAAAATGCAACAGGTAGAATTAAAAAATGTAAGCATATAACATTTAAACTGAAAATTTTTCGAGCTCTACTAGGACATTAGCTAGAGACTTCAGCACTTCCTGCAGTTTATTGAAATTGCGAATTCAAAACGAACATATTGATCGGGACTGTAACTGGTCCGCTGACTAAGTAAATTTTTTGACGGATTCGCTGTAGTTTTTGAAGTATTTAAATTTTTAAAAAAGCTTCAATATGCCTGATTATTTAGGTGATGATATGCGAAAAACTAAAACCGATGAAAAGGAGGAAAAAGTTGATGATGTTAAAGGTAATTCTTAAATCTGTTGTGCTTGTAAGTGCTGCAAACAACATTCTCTTATGAAATGAGTACCATAATTTTTGCTAGCTTATAAAAATATTCCCTTTTTTCTGTGTCCTGTTTTTTTTCTTTTACGTTGTTTGTGGGAAGTTTGTTGAATTCAGCAATGGAAAACTTGTTACATGCATATATATATGTATATATATATATATATATATATATAATATTTTAAGTTATTCTGATTTTGCTTTTCTCTTTTTAGCTCTTGATGAAGGCGATATTGCGTTGTTGAAAACTTATGTAAGTTTTTCTCCTCATTTTCTTTTAATGTTTAATTGAAGTGGGATTGTTAATCGCTTTCTTTTCGTTAACATCAGTGTTTTTTTATTCTATAAATCCTTAAAAGTCCATGCAGGCCCCTTTTCAATGTTTGAGGAAGATTAAACGCGTTTCAAATTATAGTGCCATATTCACATTCAGCAGCACGTTCTCAAAAACATAAAAAATCATTCGGAAACAGCCCTGGGCAGAATTGTTTCATCCAATTTCTTAAATGATAAAATAATAAAACCCTGTAGTTTTTGTCTCACACATATGCTTGTAGATTATGTTAGAATTGCTTTATAATATATTTGTTTTCAGGGAGTTGGACAGTACAGCAAAGCTATCAAACAAGTTGAAGATGACATTCAAGGAATTCTAAAGAAAGTAAATGAATTGACAGGTATTAATTTTATTTCTTCAGCCAATCCCTAATTGCTTTTTTTAATGCATGTTTCAGTTTTGAAAATTTATTTGACATTAATGTGGTTTTAGCTAGCTACAGTTTAGAGTAAAATATGCAGTTTTGATAGAAATAGAATAATACTCAATTCAGTTACATTTGGCAGAGTTACAATTAAATTATTTACTTAGATCAATAATTTTTAATGCTAAAATTAATTTTTAAAAAATTATATTTTGCATGATTATTAAAATTGAAATCAACCACAGTTGCACATCTTTAATTCAAACACGCTTAAAACAAATCACTTAGTACAAACTACATTTCAGATTGACCTGGTTAGACAAACCACAGTCATGACTAGAGATGGAATAAAGCTTTGGCCTATATTTTATGTTGTGAATATTTATTCAACCATTATAAGTGCATAATTTTTTTTCCTTTAAGTTATACACAACTGTACCATGTAATAAAACATAAACGAACATTATATTTAATTAGAATGATTGTATGTATTAAGCCCTGGGAACCAGAAACTGTCCAATAACTAGCCGTATAGTACTCTATTTAATTTGAAAGAGTTCTCGGGAACTAATTAAGTTACATGAAATTATTATTCGATAATAATTATATGAACAACTTTAGTAACTTAAAAATGAAGCTAGTAAAATATGACTTCTTTAAACATTTCTAGTGTTGACACTTTTTTTTAAAAAAAAGTCAATTTTTAACATCCACCCGGTCAGTAATGTCTTTTTAAGTCATATATATTTTAAAAGAGTTGTATGTATAAAACTTCAGTTTTTGTTAAATTTATTAATCTGATGACAAAATTTAACTCATTTTGTGAAAATTGATCAAGGTTATTAATAATGGTGCAAATTATAAAATATCCAGAGTATTAACAAAAAATAAATTGAAGCTGGATTTTTATTTAATTTTTAAGAAGTTTGAGAATAGTGTTCCTTCCTTGCACATTTACTTTTGATGAAAGATATTAAGTGTCGGTCTCATTTGTTTCTTTACAGATAAAACTTGTTTTTAATTTAACTCTTTTTCAAGTAAACTGTTTCAAAATTAAATGCATGAATTTTATGAAACATAAATACTGAATGATAAGTTAATTAAGGAAAGATGCATGTACAATTGTACATGACTAAAAAAATTCAGCTGAATTTCAACATTTTAAAATCAAAAATGTTTATATATCTACTATAATAAGATTTAATGTAAATAGCAGATAATTTCTAGTTATAGACAAATTGATTTTAAAGGTCTCTTGAAGTTATTTTTAAATGAGGTTCGACTGTATTTGATTTTTAGTTCAAAGTTTTGAAAAAAGTATTTTCTTGTTCTGATTTTTGTATGTTTGCAAGCTATTTAAAATTTATATTTTGAACATTTTTCCTATGTTTTTTCTTCTCTTCTGTTTATACTTAAGTGCACTTTAATTCTTGTTAATCTAACTATACGAAATCTGTAACTATTGTATTTAATTTAGGTATCAAAGAATCTGATACAGGGCTTGCACCTCCAGCCCTGTGGGATCTTGCAGCAGATAAACAGACACTTCAAAATGAGCAGCCATTGCAAGTAGCCAGATGTACTAAAATCATAACCACAGATTCTGATGAACCAAAATATATCATAAACGTAAAGCAGTTTGCAAAATTTGTGGTTGATTTGGCAGATTCTGTGGCTCCTACTGATATTGAGGAAGGAATGCGTGTCGGGTGAGGAATTTCTACTGTTCGTTATATTTTTATTGCATGAATAAATGTTTAATCACAAACATATTCCTTTTTTGCTCTGAAAGTTATTATTAGTATAGTATTGATAGTACAGTTTGATTATGGTATTGATATTATATTGCTGATTCTTTTTTAACTTATGAGAGCGATGACGTATCTTAAAACCAAATCTTTTTAAAAGATAGACTTGGGATCTATTATCTATTCACAGAAAATATAGACCAAAAGTAAACAGACTGGTTGCCAGATGGTGCCGTTCAGCTTTTTATGGGGATTTGTTCTGGAATAAGTCAAAGTTAGCCAATAGGATTCAGATTTACCATCTGATTCGCATAATTCGTTCTTGCCCTAACCAACAAGGACGTAGCTAAGTGGTGGGTCCAATGGATCCGGACCGCTTCTCCCCCTTTTCCGAAAGACCACTGTGTTTCTTCTGAGTTCAAATCACTTTGCATCTTCAACACTTTTCTGAAAACATAAATATTCAATAAAAATAGTCATTTTTCTTGGAACGTTCCTATTAATCAACAGTTTTTCCTTGCTTCCAAATGAAGGAACAAATGCGATATCCGACCTAGCCTTGGCGACTTTTTCCTGTTGGCGCCAAAAGACGTCGCCAAACATTCGATGTACGACGCCAATTATCGCACATCGATCTTGGCGATGCTCTTTTGACACCAACAGGAAAAAACGAAGATAAACATGCAAAGTATCCTACAATATTATGCAATACAATATAACACAATATGAAAAGGTTTTTTCAATATCAATACACTTACCTTGGATTTTTTAAAAATGCTTGTACCAAAAAGGTCGTGCAGGTATGTTCCGCTCTTAGGGAAATTATCCACTCAAAATGTATGAAAAAACGTTAAATCCCAAAAATGTTAGTACCAAAATTGCAATTTTGTTAATAAAATTCTAAAGAAAATTTCGAGAAAAAAATGCTTTTACTTTTCTCTTATTTCGTAATCTTCCCAATTAATCCCCCTTACTATTTCTAAAAATTTGTTAAACCTATCTTCATTATGAAACTCACAATTCTTTTTGAACATGTAATAAGCAAGATAACATTTAAAATCCCCCTTCCTATTGTGTGTAGGTAGTGTACTTTTAACGTGTCGCCATGTGGATTCAATGGTATTAGTGTGACAGCCTGTGTCGGGGTCTACAAAATGAAGATCGTGATTTACCGCGAAATGTTCAAAGCCTTCTCTATCTAAAGTTTTGTACACTTTCCACCCGTCTGAATGTATGGTAGTACCTGGCAAAATCCATTCTTTAATAACAGAAAATGAAGTATCCCTACTCCTATCACCCACAGCAACAAAAAACATTTTACCCGTCCCCCTTTCTGTTCCCCCCAAAACCCACTGACCCTCGACTGCATGACCCCTGTTATATTTTCTTTTTCCAAATTTTGATTCGTCTATTCGACTATTTTGTCACCCCCCCCCCTATTTTTTCCGAATGTAATTCTATGTAATTTATAATTTCTTCCTTTATATAGTTTCGCCAGTCTGTCATTGTGTGAGTAGCAAAAAAATACTGCTTTTCGATGTCTGCCATTTTCGTACCAATAACCATTTCGTATGTCAGCAAAAAAATTTCCTCCAACTTCAATTTACTCAGAGTAAACCACAACCCCCACCTTATACTAGTTTCTTTCCCACACATTTTCCCATCTACTTTGTTTCTGCATATAAATCTGTAGCCATCAGATATATTCTTTCTATTTCTTATTGTCATTGACGAACTGCATCGAGTACAAATAATTTCACTTTTCAATAACCCTACTTCCCTTAAAAATTCCAGAAATACCTCTTTGTTCTCAATTAATTTAAAAATAAACAAACGATTTGGCACCCCGATACGACCGTAAGTTGGGCGAGAGCTAGAAAAAATAAGACTCATTTAACAGTTTCAACTGATATTTTTTAACAACGCTACACACCGAACTCATAATCGGTACGATGTATATGAGACAAAAAAAAAAACCTAAACAAACAATTTGAAACTTTAATACTCTAAAATAAAGCTTCGGAAAGTTACCTACAGTTTCATCGGAAACTTTATTTTAGAGTATTCAAGTTTAAATTCCTTCAAAATCTCCCTAAGAGCAGAACATACCTTCACCTACCTTCCACACGAACGGCACGTGAGAAAATGCTTCACTCAGAATTCACTCAGGGTTACCATACTCACAGAGCATCACCGCAGGATCCACGGCGCACCGCACGCCCATGACGTCACAGACATTGCGTTTTGTCCGGGGTGCCATCCGGAAATACTTATCGTCTTCGTTGGCGTCGTAGGTCGTATAACGCATTTGTACCCAAATGAATTCAGAATACAAGAACCTCCATTAGAGTTAGTCATTCTGCAGATTTTCTGCAGGTATCTTTGAACTAAAAAAGACATTTTGCAAAATCTCAGAACATTTCTCACCGAATTTGTAAAAGGGCATTACTTAGAGTTTTTCCTGAGAAAATATCGCATTTTAATCCGAATTAGCCGCATTTTCTGGAAATTTAGGTATGCTTCCAGTTAAAAACATGCTGTACATTTCTGGAGTTTTTTCAAAATTTGAAGAGAGTCACAGAAAATCTGCAGAATTACTTAATTATTGAAACTTCAAAACGTGACAACCCTATCATAGGACCTTTTTTGCTGAAACATCCCAGTACCATCATCACTCATAGTTAATTCATTAGTTTTTAAGCTTCTTATCTTATTTTAATAATTAGTTTCAATTGGATTTATGTAAATTACTATAATTAACAATTAATACTTCTGATTTAGCAATCTTGCAATCTTGCCATCTCCCCTCCCTTTAACAAAGTTCTAGCTATTGTGCGTAAAGTCAAACATGTGATTGACAAGCAAAATGGGGCAATTCTTTCTTTAGATCTGGTCTGTCTTTCTCGTGAATGAAGTGCATGGGTCTCAAGAATTTTGTTTTTGCTTTTTGCAAAGTAAAAGTTTTCTTCAGAGCTCTTTAAGAGGAAAAGTACTTTTCCGTTAGAGAGGTACATCACTTATTGCACTTTTACTTAGAGATGGAACTAAGCTTCGGCCGGGCCGGGACAAGTAAAAAAGAATGCATGATAGGGTAAGTGCTCCAGTAGTCGGCCAGTCTCCAGTAGTCGGCTACAATGACATAAAACTCCTCATAAATAGTAGTACATTTTTAATTCAAAATCAGATGTGACGCATTCACACATTCATGTACTTATCCTCAATCATCAATCAGTGGCAGTTAAGTTTCGGGTACTTTTTCTTGAATTAGTAATGAGTCATTTCATTTTGAATGGTGTGCCCGTCATCCAAGATTGCGATTCTGCTTATTTTTAAGGTAAGATGATTCTGTGGCCGACTATTGGAACATTTACTAGTGTTGACAACAGCTTGGATTTTAACATATTTTTTTTTTTTTAATTTCTGAAACAAGTAGATGATTCACTATCAGAAATGTTCATCCTTGTAAAGTTTTACCTTGTTTTTGTTACTGTATTGACAGTTGAAAGTTCTAGGTTAGCCAAGATCAACAAAAGATCTCTTAAATAGCTGACTACTGGTGCTTTTACCCTACTATTTTTTCGAATTCACCAAAAAACTGAAGCATTTTGCATTAAGAATATTAAGATAAATATATAACACAGCGTAAATAGTAGTAGATTGGGTAGTTCTATGGTACACTGCTCGAAATTGAAAATGCAACACCAAGAAGGAGTGGTCAGAAATTCATGCAAATTTTACCGTAGACGCACGTCACGGAGTTATGCAAATGATATGAAATGCGCAGCTCTCCGACGCACGTGAAGTAAGATATAAGAGAATGAAGTTGAAAAGTGGGCTATGTTCATGTTGGATTTTCTACCAGACTAATTATCGGAGAAATTTGGTTTTTGTCTCGAAGGATACGTGTGATAGGAGGAAATGCCACGCCGTCCTCAACGAAGACACTTCTAGCATATAGACGACTTTACAAGGGGTATGGTGATCGGACTGAGATGGGGAGGTTGGTCCATACGTCAAATTGCAGCTGATACCCACATGGATGCAAGCACTGTGCATCGGCTGTGTCGGAGATGGTTGGAAAGAGGAAATGTAGCCACATTGAGGGGTGCAGGTGCAGCCAGAGTGACGTCAGACCGCTTGGATCGACGGATTCACTGACAAGCTGTGGCGGACCCGCAAGTCACTTGTACGTCGATTCTGCAGCACGTGCAAGGTACCCTGGATGTTCCTGTGTCGACTAGAACCATTTCCCGTCGACTGGTTGCACGTGGCCTGCAATCACGGCGCCCGCTAAGAAGACTGCCATTGACCTCACAGCACAGACTCCAACGTTTGGAATGGTGCCGGACCAGAGCGACGTGGATGGCAGAATGGCAAACCGTAGTGTTCTCAGATGAATCCTGCTTCTGTTTGTCCAGCGATAGTCATCGAATACGTGTGTGGCGTCGACGTGGAGAAAGATCGAATCCGGCAGTAACTGTGGAACACCCCACAGCGCGACAACGTGGCATAATGGTTTGGGGCGCTATTGCATACAATTCCGTATCACCTCTAGTTCGTATTCGGGGCACTATGATGGCCCTACGATATGTAGATAATGTACTGCGGCTGGTGGCAATCCCCTACCTTCAGGGTCTGCCAAATGCAATTTTTCAACAGGATAACGCCCTGCCTCACAGTGCTCGAATCAGCCAATATGCTCTACGAGGTGTACAGATGCTTTCCTGGCCACCATACTCTCCTGACTTGTCACCAATCGAACATGTGTGGGACGTGATTGGACGCCGTTTGCAGAACCTGTCACTGCCTCGTTCAGAGGACGAACTGTGGCAAATGGTTGAAAGGGAATGGAGTGCCATCCCTCAAGACACCATCCGCAGGCTTATTGACTCCATGCCTAGACGTGTTTCTTCATGCATCGCTGTCCGCGGTGGTCCTACTTCTTACTAGGCCGGCGCCGTCCTCGCTCTAAATTTTGCTTTTTTATTTTGAAATAAATATCACTTATTGTTCCATGCTGTCTCTGTCTTCTTACCAAATTTCATCAATTTCTGACCACTCCTTCTTGGTGTTGCATTTTCAATGTCGAGCAGTGTATAATACATGATCATATCAGTTTTTTTATTATAAAACATCAACTGAATTGCAGACTGAGCTTTTCATGTTCCAAGTAGAGCTTCCTACTACTAATTTGCAATATAAAAATAGTAATGTCGTCTTTTCTTGTACTAGCAGTACAAAGCAAAACAAAACAAGAAAACTTTTAATTAGTGAAATTAATTTAAGAGTGACCCAGTAAGATGAAAATGTTGTGTAATACTAAGAACATTAAAATGAAAACAACCAAAATAAAAATAAACTTTAATTAATGAAATCAATTTAAGAATGCCACAGTAAGCTGAAAATATTGTGTAACGCTAAGAATATTAAAACATATGGAGAAAAGTATAAAACTCTACGCATTTATTATGCATTTAATCCAAGAACTTCAATATGTGCGCCAGCCGAAGCTTCGGTATTCGGCGCTTCGGCCAAATGCCGCTTCGTTCCATCTCTACTTTTAATCATTGTGATGTTTTTTCATTTTATTCATCCCAGCCATGTTAAAAAATATATAAAAACTACATGTTTGGTGGGACCATACATTTTTTTGTCTTTTGAATATTTTTTAAAGCAAAACAAGCTATTTAACAATATTAAAACTTCGTTTGAAATGAAAATTTTCTACCAAATAATAAAAAAAGCCATTAAAAAGTAAATATGTGCAAGAAAACAGTTAATCAATATCCTGTTATTTAATGTCCTGTTAATTTGCAACCTTCTAGCCTATTGCAAGAATTTCCATCACTAAATAATAATTTAGTGCTTAAGAAAAATTAAAGCTATTTTATATAGCTGCTACCCATTTAACTGGCTATTATCTTACTATCTGTCCTGTTTAAAAGAGACACAGTCGTTTGTTTGTTTTTTTTTTTTTTTTTTTTGGAGGGATTGAAAAACTTAAATTAAAAATAACCATTGTATTGCTTATACATTATACTACAAAAAACACTAGAAAGGCTAAAAACTGCTGTATAACTAAATAGACTAAAGGGGCCAATGTGACCCTTTCTTAGTTTTTGAGTGATTTTTTTATAAATTTCTTCCAAGTTTGATATCTGGTAGAAATTCATCTAATTGACATTTATTTTTTGCTTGAATTTTGTTAAAGAAATCATTACTGATATTTCTGCCATTGATTAATGGATTTGTGATTTTAGAGTTGACAGGAACAAATATCAGATCCATATTCCACTTCCCCCAAAGATAGACCCAACTGTCACAATGATGCAAGTTGAAGAAAAGCCTGATGTTACCTATAGTGATGTTGGAGGCTGTAAAGAACAAATAGAAAAACTGAGAGAAGTTGTAGAGACTCCACTATTACATGTGAGATTTTGAAATACGTCAAAACTTATTTATGCATGCAGTTTTTCAGTTAAAACTATATGTATTGAGATTAAAGAAAACATTTCAAAAATTAAAAATCTAGCTCTAGATTTTACAATAAGTGCCCATTTTTCCCACTGTACGTGAATAGAGCATGTATACCAAAAAAAAAAAAAGAGTGTTTGAGCCATTTCATGCCTATACTCTAAATGCTCTTGGAGTTCTTCAGTTATTTTTTTCTCTCATTATTTATAAATTCTCCTGAGTTAAGATACACTACATGCAGGTGGAATTTACTTTGTAGATGTTTTGAAATGTAAAAGACAAAGAAAAAAAGAGTAGGGACAACAAACTACTTATATTTTTCCTTCACATATTTTTAGAAAAACTTAGAGGGTCTGCTTTGTACATTTATGTGCCTGATAAGAAAAGTTGCATTGATCAAACATGCTGCCTTGACTTATTAAAGAAAGAAGAAACTTATTTCGTAAAATTGCATCACGTTGTAAAAAAATCAAATTTAATAATTTGACTAACTCATTAATCTGTAAATTATCTCTAAAAGTTTGCTGATTTACTTTTAAATTTTCCAATAATGTGTAAAATTCATGAAAACATTTGGGAGGCGGGCTTTTGGTTGTTCAAAGAAAAGTCTGCTTAAAGGGGAAAAGAATATTAGATTTAATTTAAACCCAGTTCAAACAAGACAAACTGTCTTAAACCAACAAATGTTAAATTTTATTTGCATGCACATACGAGGTTCCTGATTATTACACCAGACACATTATAGTTCTTTAATTTTTGTTTGTGGTGTAATTATTATTTCTTTTTCTTTTTTTAATGTTTGTGCTTTGTGCAATTTCAGCCTGAAAAATTTGTTAATCTTGGTATTGAACCCCCAAAAGGGGTTTTGCTCTTTGGGCCTCCCGGTACTGGCAAAACATTATGTGCAAGAGCTGTTGCAAATCGAACCGATGCCTGCTTTATTCGAGTAATTGGCTCTGAGTTGGTTCAAAAATACGTTGGTGAAGTAAGTATATTTTTAATGTTTTTAAAGTTTTGTAATTGTTATGATTAAATACTAAGTAAGTCAAAACTGGCATTGTTTAAACTATGGTTTGCTGTTACATGGTTTCATGTTTTGAAGCAATTAATTTTTGTCTTCCCTCCATACCAATAGTTAATGACTTTCATTTATTTCTTTGTTATACTGAAATTTCTGAATAATTTGATATCAAAATAAGCAAGTGGCAGTAAGTTGGGAAGAAAAACTGCAGCCAAAGTTGATATTGATTTATAGAATAAGTGTTTATTTAACTATTTGATCCTTTTCAGTTTCCTTATAATTGAGTAATTTTTGCCTTATTAAGTTTCAGCCTGTAGTCAGAAGTAATGTGTTACAAATAGTGAAACTACTGTAATTACCACATTTTGTTGTAGTTAGTAGTGTTGCAAGCTACTTTTTAAACGAAGTAGTATAGAATGGTTAGTGCAGCCCCTATGTTTCCATGTTTGTGCATCTGATTTACCGAGTTCTGGGGATAATCAAAAGGTCATTTTTAAATTACTAAGTATCGCTTCAACTGCAGATGGAGTGTGTAAAATGTTTGAAGAATTGAACATCTAATCATAATCCACTATTGACTTTTTTAATGTTAAGTACTCGAAACCAATTGAAATTCTCTTATGAATTTGTGAAGTTCACGCACAAAACATTATGTGTAATTCAGTGGTAAATTTCTGGATATCTGAAACTCAATAGAGAAAAAGTGAATAGCCATGACTGATTGATAAGTATTTACTATAAGATTGTTATTGATGGCTCATCATTTTTCCCTTTGTCGGTGTATTTTCCCAATGTTTCCATTCAACCTCTTCATAAACAGCAGGTGGGATCGACTTATGACAAGGATATAGGATTATTCAATTTATGCCCTCACCCCTCTATGATAGATGCGTCACCAGTGGCGTACATCTACATAGCACCCCCGCACAGCAACGTTTGAGGGCACACAATCCAGAAAAATAGCACTAAGTTACACTGAAAAAATATTTTTTACAGTTAAAAATTTATTTTCTCATAAGTCAATATCACTTAAAGGCTTCTTCTGAGGGGGGGGGGGACACCTAAGGCTATATATGCTACTGTGCGTTGGCATTAGCAAAAGTATAATGAAAATAATTTAAACAGTTACTTTTATATACAATAAAAACCTAACAGCCATATCTTTTTCATTTATTGTTTCACGGAACTTAGTTTCTGAGTAGTCTTTGTACAAAAAATGGGCTAACATTATGTTCATTATTTTCAAGCAGATTTCAATGTTTTTAAGAATGTGTTCAATATTAATGCATATTTTGTATTTTTTGATGACATTTTGACATTAACCAAGGAACATTTTTTTGTCAATTTAGGGTGCAAGAATGGTTCGGGAGCTATTTGAAATGGCTAGGAATAAGAAAGCATGTCTAATTTTCTTTGATGAAATTGATGCAATTGGAGGTAAGTATTCTTTCATATGTAAACTTAACTTATTCTCTTTCTTAAATTTCTTAAATTTGTTTGCGTTGATTGTACACTTTCTCGGGGTACTTACTATTGAGCAGTTACTTAGTATCCAATTGAACAGGAATTTTGTCTAATTTGTTGCAAGATGATTTTATAAACTGAGATTCTCGGCGATTTTTTTCAACTGACACCATTTTTTTTTGCCAAGGACTACTTAATAGTACTTTGCTTCTTACACGACGTAACCAAAATTAAACCATTATTGTCTGATATTTATCGACTGTGGCAAAATCTTAATCATTGATATATAATACTCCCACATTTGAAAAGTTCAGTTTTTTTTCTTTTGCTGGCCGATTCCGTATGTATCCATTAAAAACCTTTTTAAAATTATGTCAAAACGTAAAGTAATCCGCATACTAAATTAATAAAACCCTTAAACAAGACTAACTTTACCATTAATTTGCATTTTTACACAAATAATTGTCAAATGTTCCATTAATTTTGAAATCATTTAGGACAAAAACTTTTAGCATCATTTTATGGTCAGCAATAGTATCTCAGCGTTTGATGACTATTTCTCTGTGACAAAAATTAGTGATATAATAATACTTAATGTACACTGAAGTGACAAAAGTCATGGGATAGCAATATGCAAATTTTCAGATGGCAGTAGCATCGCATAGAACAGGTATAAATGCGCAGTGCTTTTACAGAGCTTTCATTTCTGTTCAAGTTATTCATGTGAAGAGGTTTTAACGTGATGATGACCGCACGACGTGAATTAACAGACTTTGAACGCGGAATGTTAGTTGGAGCTAGACGCATGGGTCATGCCATTTCGGAAATCGTTAGAGAATTCAACATTCCCAGATCCACTGTGTCAAGAGTGTGCCGAGAGTATGAAATTTCAGGCATAACATCCCACCATGGACAGCGCAGTGGTCGACCGCCTGCACTTAAAGATCGAGACCGGCGACGTCTGCAAAGAGTCGTAAATTCTAACAGACAAGCAACACTGCGTCAAATCACCGTAGAAATCAATGTGGGACGTACAATGGACGTGTCTGCTAGAACTGTGCGGAGAAATTTGGATTTCTTGGGCTATTCCAGCAGAAGACCGACTCGAGTGCCTTTACTGACAGAACGACATCGCTTGCAGCGACTCTCGTGGGCACGTGAGCATATCGGTTGGTCCCTAGATGAATGGAAAACCGTGGCCTGGTCCGATGAGTCACGATTTCAGCTGGTAAGAGCCGATGGTAGGGTTCGAGTGTGGCGCAGACCCCACGAAGCCATGGACCCAAACTGTCAGCAAGGCACTGTTCAAGCTGGTGGTGGCTCCGTAATGGTGTGGGCTGTTTTTTCATGGCATGGACTTGGTCCTCTAGTGCGACTGGACCGAACATTGACTGGAAATGCTTATGTGCAGCTACTTGGAGATCACTTGCAGCCATTCATGGACTTCATGTACCCAAACAACGATGGGATTTTTATGGATGACAATGCGCCATGTCACCGGGCCACAACTGTTCGCAATTGGTTTGAAGAAAATTCTGGACAATTCCAACGAATGATTTGGCCACCTAGATCGCCCGACATGAATCCCATTGAGCATTTATGGGACACCATCGAGAGGTCTGTTCGTGCCCAAAATCCTGCCCCATCAACGCTTTCACAATTATGGACGTCTATCGAGACAGCATGGCTCAATATTCCTGCAGAAGACTTCCAACGACTTGTTGAGTCCATGCCACGTCGAGTTGTTGCACTTCGCCGGGCAAAAGGAGGGCCGACACGATATTAAGAGGTATCCCATGACTTTTGTCACTTCAGTGTATTTTCATAATGTAGGGAGGGGAACAAAATTACCTTAGGTATAACAAAACAGCCACCGCAAATTTGGCGACATTTTAAAAATCGTCAAAGCGGAGTATTTTGAGTTCTTTCAGTTCAGGAAAAAATTCAAAGGTGAGTATAAATTGTTTCTAAATATTATTACTGACTCAGGCAAAGCCAGGTATTTTTGTTAGTAAGAAATAAAACTGAAGTGACTCTTTGTTTTCAAGTATATACTACTGAAATGTATAAAACGTAAAATTTGCTGCCCTAGGCAGCTGCTTATTCTGAAGATTATTATAGAAATAATTATAGAAATTTGAATCTGGTTTACAGTTATGGAAGCTCTACAATTATGATTGAGATTTTATTCTTCAATTGTAAAAATCGAACGTTAATGTCCGAAAAAACTGCTCAGGATGCACATTAATCACTGACAAAAAGCGCCAAGTCTGAAATGTTAAATTATTTCAGAGTTTTAACACATGAATTTGATCAATTGGCGATTGTCAAATCAATAGCGGTTCAAGTCAGATTTCACTCTTAAAAGATTGTCGAAACATTCTCACATCAGTACTTAATCCAGATAAATAAAAAAAAGCATTTATTTTTAACCAACTACTAGACTAAATAATAATGAAATTGCTTGTGAAAAAATATTTTAACAATGTGCATTAAATTTTTACAATGAAATAAGTATGTCCATAATAAAAAAAAAGTATTCTATGACCCAATTTTGATCACCTGTGATCCAAATACTTCTAAACTCAGTAATTTAAAATGTTTCTTCAGTGTGAAAAAAAAAAAACACATTTCATGGTTTGATCACCATGTTTTCAAACTGATTTTTCAAAATCGCAAATAGTTACTACATCATAATTTTTTAATCTTCTGTTCTTAAATATGAGTTGCTGCTTGTCTTTTTTATTCGAAAGATTGATTTTTTCCTTATACTATTAGCTTGAACCATTTATAAATGTAAGGGTGTTGTATTCTTCCTCCAAATGTAAAATTGAACTCAGATCACTTTTGATTTGGTGTAATCAAACTGCTTAAATTCAACTGCACACATACTCCAAAATAATGTAAAATTTCAGACTTGGCACATGTGTCAATGATCCCTTTGCATTGTTAGCATTTTTTCATGCATTGTCCCATTGGATCAAAGTCCTAACGTTTATGTAATATGAATATCACTTTAATGAAACTCCTTGAGTTGGACATCTTCAAGGAAATAGACTGCACTGTTCTGTTTATTCTTAATACCTGAATTGTAAGTTTTGCAGGAATCACTGTTGTCCTGATATTCTTGATAAAAAATATTTTGTCCTGACTTTTGTCTTTTTTATCCTCATATTCATGATTGCTTAGTATTTGTCATGGATATGATTCTTATAACGTAGGTGCTAGGTTTGATGATGGGGCTGGAGGTGATAATGAAGTGCAAAGAACAATGCTTGAGCTTATCAATCAACTTGATGGGTTTGATCCCCGTGGTAACATTAAAGTTTTGATGGCCACTAACAGACCAGATATCTTGGATCCTGCTCTGATGCGACCTGGCAGATTAGATCGAAAAATAGAATTTGGCTTACCAGATTTAGAAGTAAGTTCAGTTTAGTTTATGATTTTTCTTGTGTTTTGAGTTCAATGAATATTTTTGACTTTTTTATCTTGTGATCTGGAAATTATTTTCCAATAAATTGTGGCGTCAAATTAAGCTTGATTTTGCTAAATGATTTTTATGTGTTCACTTATTATTTGCTGCACAAATACGTGTTTGGATCGAATAGTAGAGATAATTCTTTCTGATCCAAATCATTGAAGTGCAATAAAGCTTCTCTTAGATCAGGGGTCGGGTAACTTGCCTCAGAAAATTTTCTTTGACCTGTTAAAAAATTAAAATAGGGATAAATAGATGATAAATAAAAAAAATTAAGAGAATATTCATTATTGCATACATGTGACACTTTATAGTACTTACAAATGCTAAAAACAGATTACCTGAGGAAGACTTGGCATTATGTAGTACAGTAACCCCTTGTTATATTGTTGGAAGACAACAAAAAAGCACAAAATATCCGAAAACACAATATAACCGAAGTCATAAAAAGTTGTGATTGAATTAAAATACAAATTAGTGCTTTGTGCACCTACACAAAAAATGTTTTATAATTGTATGATGTCGAATTTCTTTATAAAAACAAAAGAAAAAATAACCTACCAGATTTTTTTCATTAAAAAAACTTATTGTATGGTTTAATATGAATCGAAAGTTACAGCTTTCACTGCAATTAATTAAGAATGGGAAATGTGCTAGCTTTGTTCATTGATTAAAATAGAAGAAAATACTTGGTTTGTATCAAGATAAAAAAAGAATAATGAATACAATCAGATGATTGGTTCTCAAAAAGAAACGATATATTATTTTAATTTTGGCCTTTTGATCAAAAACTAATTGTCATTTCTGCTTTACATGGCCCCCTAGGATTCTTTTTAACGTGTAGGCTGTCATAGACATAGCTGGGGTAAGGATATTTGAAACAGGTTATACAATGAAAATATCCTCTTATAGAGCAAAGAGAGCCAAAAAAAATGACAGCCAATGTGAAATTAGAATACCAGCGAGCCTGCCTTAGCCCTTGTTTAGGGGCGGTAACTCACTGGCTTTATACCCGAGCTCTGTCTTAAAATATAAGAGTTGTACCGTACCAAGTGCTGTCGCTCGCTTGTATTTTAATTTCACATTAGCTACAAGTTTTTTTTGGCTCTCTTTGCTCTATAAGAGGATTTTTACCTCCAACTCGGTTACTTTCGTATTCCATGCTGATGAGAGCATAATAAGCATGAAACTGCAGTCCATGGATCAAAATAACCGAGTTTGCGGTGTATTGCATATTGCCTAATGTTCGTCCGACCCTGTTAACCAATGTAAATGTAACCTTTAACTTAAATTATCTTTAAATTAGTTTTAAAAAACTGAAAAATATGCTTTTAGATGCTCTTATAACGCATCAACATGTTATATAAGTAATATAGTTTATATAATATAGTTTAGCCTTTAGTATTAATAATAGTAAAAAATATATTACTTTTATATTTGTAAAGAACCTGACTTTTATCTTTTCTCCAGAGTTACATACAAACTCACAAGTGAAACTAATAAAAGCGTGTTAAAAAGAAAAGTTGATCAAATTTATGTGCATTGTAACTGCTTTTTTGTACTTGTGTATTGTAATTGTACTTTTGTGTCAAAATGTGCGTTTGATTTTGTTTTTAGTTGTGTAAAAATTAAACTGAAATGTTTCAGGGAAGAACACATATATTTAGAATTCATGCACGTTCGATGAGTGTAGAACGAGATATCAGATTTGAACTGCTTGCTCGTCTATGTCCGAACAGTACAGGTGTGTATTTTATTTTTGCTTTTACTTCTAAGAGAAACAAAGTGATGCTTGTATATAAATGCAGCTATGGATAAAACCATTATGGATAAGCCTATTATGTCTTTTGGATCAGGACTGATAAGAGACCATGTCGGCCTACTCAGAAACTAAGGGCCCGCTCGGGATCCCAGTAGTATAAGTTTTATAGGGAGAGGGGTAACAGCACCAAACTGGCAAGGAAACCCCTTGGCTCTCTGCCAGCCCTGTGTTGAACTAACATAGACATAACTCACAATAAGCTCAGATCTTCCAAAGAGATCATTTTTTTTTCTTAAGTTTAGATGGTTTAAATGGATTATTATTTAATGCAGTGTACTTGTGTCTGCAACTTGTTGCCCTCCCCCCCCCCCTTCCAAATCAAAGTCAGTTTCTAACATCAGCGGATTAGCTCTTAATATTTTGAGTAGATGCAGGGTTGCCACAGGCTACTTAAATGCTACTTTTTGCTGCTTTTTTTGTCTCTAGACGACTTTTGAGACTTTTTTTTGAGCACAAACAGGCTAAAAAGCAACTTATTTTCACTGGAGCTACTTTTTAGGAGACTTTTTTTTTTCCAAAGTTTTCATTTAAAAATCTTGATTTTTTTTTTTTTTTCGCCCTATTTGATTTTATTTATTAACTAGCAGAACCTGGCAGACGTTATTCTGCCTAGATGTATATTTCGTCTCCACATGGTGTTTTGGATGTAAAAATCTATAAAATGTTGTTGGAAATAGGCATGAAAGATTTTAAAAATTCTAAATCAAGCAAAGTTGAAATTATGCACTGAACAATCTACAAATAGGCCACCAATTATTTTTATAAAAATTAAAAAATACTGAACAATGAAAAACTTTACACATAATTTGATTTTAGATAGGAATTTTATTTACAAATCAAGACAAAGAAGCTCTCCACAAATCGTGAAAAGAGATCTTCATTTTGAAAATAAAATATAGAGACACATAAAATGTATAATGTGACTGGACCATGAATAGCTCTTTTAAATTAATTAAAAAGAAGAGAGAGAGAGAGATAGAGAGAGCAGTGAATAGTAATAAAATGAAATTGACATATTTACAATAGAATGTGACTGGACCACAAATAGTTACTTTAAAGTTATAAAAAAAGCACGGTGAACAAAAATAAAGAGAAATGTACACATTTACAATTACGTTGAAAAAATGCACTGGACAGTCCAAAAGGTAGACCATCAATCGCTCTTCTAAATTCAAAAAAAAAAAGCACGGTGAACAATAACAATGAGAAATTTACACATTTACAATTATGTTCTAAAAACGCACTGGACATTCCAAAAAAGTAGACCATCAATTGCTCCTTCAAAAAAAGAAAAAAAGAAAAAAAAACACGGTGAACAGTAATAAAGAGAATCACATATTTACAAAAGTAGAACATCAATTGTTCCTTTAAATTCAAAGAAAAAGCACACTGAACAACAATAAAGAAAAATTTACAATTACGTTGTAAAAATGCACTGATCAATCCAAAAAAAGTTGACCATTAATTGCTCCTTTTATTTCAAAAAAAAAAAAAAAAAAAGAAAAAAAAAAGCACGGTGAACAATAAAAAAGAAAAATGTACATATGTACAAAATTACGTTGTAAAAATGCACTGATCAATCTAAAAAAGTAGACCATCAATTGCTCTCTTAAGTTCAGAAAAAAAGCATGGTGAACAGCAAAAAAAAAAAATACAGATTTACAGTTACGTAGTAAAAATGTAGACCGTCAATTCAAAAAAGTAGACCGTCAACTGCTCCCTTAAATTGAAAAAAAAAAAAAAAAACACCCAGAACAGTAATAAAGAAAAATATACATATTTACAAAAGTAGAACATCAATTGTTCCTTTAAATTCAAAAAAAAAAGCACACTGAATAACAATAAAGAAAAATTTACGTATATACAATTACGTTGTAAAAATGCACTGATCAATCCAAAAAAATTGACCATTAATTGCTCCTTTTATTTCAAAAAAAATAAAAAGAAAAAAAAAGCACGGTGAACAATAAAAAAGAAAAATTTACATATGAACAATTACGCTGTAAAAATGTACTGATCAATTACTTTTTGGCAATCTGAAATCAATTTGAATGTTATGTTTGGCACTAAATGTACACCATTTCGTAAGGCGTTAAAATAATTTCCAACATTGCGGTATATCATAGCAAATAGTATGGACACGAAAACGAACTATTGATTGGATGTTTGGCGAGAAAATATAGTAACATACTTTGATAAAGAACAAAATAGTGTTTGTCTGGAAAATAATGCATGACATCTAAACCTCTACAAATCTAAAGAAGTTCCGAAATATGAAAGTGAATCTCATTTGTTTTTAAACAAAATTAATCTGTTAATCAAATACCTTTTTTATCCTTTATACTTGAGATAGTTATTGGGAAAACTTCCATTATTGAGGGCTCTTGGCGTAAATTAAGAGATCGCCAAATTTACGGTAGCAAGCAATTCCAACTATCTGCTAGAGAGTTGAGTTGATACACTAAATAATTGATTGGATTGATGAAAGCCTTCGAAAATGGAGTTTTAAATTGAAATTACAAAGACAGAATCAGGTCTAAAATTGAAATAAAAAAATAACTACCCATCGGATTTTGTTGAAACTGGTCTCTAAACCTTCCCAGTACCAAAAGGAACAAACGGTGAAAATTTCAGCCAAATCTCCCGGGTAGTTTCTGAGATCTTAGGGAACACACACACATATACACATTTACCAACATTCATTTTTATATATATAGATTTGAGACCCATTATTTTTTATTCTTATTTCTTTGTCACCTAGAAAAAAGAACATTCCTTTGCCTTTTGTTATGGACAGATCTACTATTATTTTTTTTAAATTAGGGAGGGACTTAAATTTTTGAATAACCTCTTTGCTACTTTAGCTATTGGGTAAAAAGGGATTTGCTTAATAGTCATAGCTACTGAGGAAGGGAGGTAAATCTATTTATTTGATTTATATTGGGGAAAAATCGGCTCAAAGTTTAGTAAATTGAACTGACTTATTTAAGACTTCCCTTTAACTGAATTTTAATAATAAACAGCTGATTAAGTAAAAATTTATTTTTAGGAACTTACAGACATCAAGCACGAGCTTCGCCCAAAATTCTCCTGTTAGAGATTTCAATCACTGTGCACATCTTGTAATTTCAATTATTTTAGAATTTGACAGCTATTTTAACATCAGCTAACTGAAGCATATTATATCCATAATTCTTTTTTTTTTTTCAACCTTGACTTTTATTTTTTATCGATTGTTTTTACTTTTTGGTGGGAAGTGTACTAAATATTTAGCAGATGAGCTTTTAATTGTTAATTTTTTTACTTGCAATAAGTATTTTTTCACTTAAAACCTTAATCAATTTCTTTTTTATTTTATTAATTTTTTAAGGGATAGTTTTTGCATAAGCTTCCATTTGAACAGTTGGAATGTGTGAAAGTTGAAGTAACTCATTGATTAATATTTTTAGAATTAATGATTAAATAGAGGAAAATTATACAAAGTGATATAAATTAAACAAGGGTATAAGAGGTGTATTGTTTAAAGTTTTTCTTTATTTTAAAGAGCTCATTTATGTGCAATTTTCAAGTTTGTGTGATCTTCTACCTTGCAAAAAATGAGAATCCTTTTGCACAATTTTTGGGAGTTTTTTTTTTTTTTTTTTTTTTTTTTGAGTATACATCAAAGCTTTGTAAAAAGACAAGTACATAAAATTTATTCTCATTTTTACTGAAACTTTCATTTAAAAATTTAAAAAAAAACTCCGCAATTATTTTAAGCATGATTATTCACTTGCCACAAAAAGTACTGAATTTCTGATTTTGTTTCAATGTTGTCAAGTTTTGTAATATTAGCATTATATTTCTGATTTTTTGCAAGGAACAAAGTACTAGTTAACATTATGATTAAGAGCTCTATTTCTCCACTTCAGACTTCCATCACAAGTCCTCCCTCACACCATCTCATGTTGCAGAACCAATATGTGGAGTTAGGGCCGTATTGAAGGGGTGGGTTTTTAGGGTTCAAACCCCTTCCGAAATTTTTCAAAACTATGAAAAAAATGCTTTTTATAGTTTCTCACTGACAAAATTATTATTGCTGTTTTGTTTTAATTTTCTTATTTACTTTGAAACTGCAATTAAAAAAGGAAATTACCATTGCTGAATAATTGTACAAACTAAGGGCCCTGCTCCACATTGACGTAAAGCAGAAAAATAAAGCAGAAGCTTAAAATGGAGCAAATAGTGTTCCTATGGAAAGTACCCGGATTTTCGGTTTCTGCCTTCAGTTTCGGTCGCGTTTTACGCTGATGTGGAGCAGGGCCCTAAGTGTTTTTTCTGCAGTAATTATTTTTATTGTAGAAATTGCAAACATACCTTAACAGTACACCTTTCGCTGAAAATTTTTAATACCTCTAAAAGAACTCCAAAATTTTTCAAATTTGTAAGTACTAAACTATTTTCAACACACCTTATAAGTCGCAAATGCACCCACAGCTCGATCATAGCATCCTAAGACTGCAATTCCGTCCTTATTATGGGCTCCTCAGTTAGGAATAGCCAATGATCGAGCCGGAGGCAAAAATCCTCTTAATGTAGCTAAGATAGCCAACAAACTGGTAGATAAAGTGAATTTATCTTACCAGCGAGCGTCCGCAAACTATGGTGCGGCTCAACTCGAAATTTGAAGGCAAAAGCTGGGTAATATGCAATGAGTTACCGCCCGTAAGCCAGGGCTGAGGCAGAACTGAAGCAAATGCACCCACAGCTCGATCATAGCATCCTAAGACTGCAGTTTCGCCCTTATTATGGGCTCCTCAGTTAGGAATAGCCAATGATCGAGCCGGAGGCAAAAATCCTCTTAATGTAGCTAAGATAGCCAACAAATTGGTAGATAAAGTGAATTTATCTTACCAGCGAGCGTCCTCAAACTATGGTGCGGCTCAACTCGAAATTTGAAGGCAAAAGCTGGGTAATATGCAATGAGTTACCGCCCGTAAGCCAGGGCTGAGGCAGAACTTGCAAATGCACCCACAGCTCGATCATAGCACTGCAGTCTTAGGATGCTATGATCGAGCTGTGGGTGCATTTGCGAGTTCTGCCTCAGCCCTGGCTTACGGGCGGTAACTCATTGCATACACCTTATAAGTGTCCGTGAAAGAGAAATTTTAAGAGCACTCCTTCGAATGCGCGTGCATGAGTAAGTCCAGATTTTTTTCTTCATTGAAAATATGAGTCTTTTTTTTTTTTCAATTTTTCATGTCCTTTTTTTTAATAAGTTTTGGCAAAAGTTTTTTTTTTTTTTTTTTTGAAATTGCACATTCAGTTTAAATTCCTCAGCAAAACAGATGAGGCTTTTTACAAATGTTAAATTTTCAGTTGTATTATTTATTTCTTACTTCATTTATCTGATTATGAATACTGTTTTTTTTTTTTACTTTTTCAATTTTGGGGACTACTTTTTTTGGCAACTTTTTTAATTTTGGGACTACTTTTTTATACGTTTTTGGCTACTTTTGCTACTTTTTAAATGAATTTTTCCTGTGGCAACCCTGTAGATGTTTCTGTAAGATATACCTTTCCCTTTTTGTTTTCTTTAAGCAGTGTCTGAACTATATTGCCTGAGAACCTAAAAAATAGCTGCTGTTATGTTTTGTATGTATTAATTTTTAATTCAAGTGTAATGTCTCATTAACGTATATATTCTTTTTTACACTTTAGGGGCTGAAATCCGAAGTGTCTGTACTGAAGCAGGAATGTTTGCTATAAGAGCACGCCGTAAAATTGCAACTGAAAAAGACTTTCTTGAAGCTATAAACAAAGTCATCAAATCATACGCTAAATTTAGTGCTACTCCTCGTTATATGACTTATAATTAGTTTTAATGAGTTGTATTTTATGTGTTATATCTTATTTATCTTGAGAAATAAAGCTAACTTTTTGTATTCATCTTGTTTGCTATAAAATTTATTTCAACTCGTAGAGTATATTATTCTTTTATGTTTGAAAAATTGGTCATGGTCAAATATTTAAATTTTAAATTTTGGATTCACATTTTCTCACAAGCAATCACCAATAAAAATCAGTACTGTATTACCCTACATTAGCTGACACGCTAGAAAACTTGCAGTTTACAAGGTTTTCAATTACCCTAACCTAGTACCTGCCGACATGCTGGAAAAAACGAAGTTTGAAAAAGTTATTTAGTTTAGCAGAACAAATCTATGCTTAAGTTAAAAAATGACTTCTATGCTTACTTATTAATATTTATAAAAAGGTTATATTTGTTAAAATATTAATGACAATCCAATTCTTATTATTCTGATCAGAAAACTAATCAGTTTCAAATTGGGACTAATTTATCAAAATTGAACATGTCCATTTTCCAAAAATGTTTAGGAGGTGAAAAAAAACTAATTAGACTGCCAGCAAAATACTTTCATATTTTCTGGGTACGTATTTAACAACAAAGGCATAACAGTTTGTGTCCCAGAGTAAGAAATTTTCTTATTAAAAAATCATGAAGGTATTACCAGTTAAATTTTGGATATCGTCGGCACCATGCTTAAATAACGAATGCGAAAAATCGCATTTTTTCAAGTTCGATGGTTTCCCGTGGTACTAGAAAAAGACTACCTACTAGTAAAATGATGAATCTGTTAGATGGTCATAAGCCAGTGTCATTTTTACGAATTCACAGCTTTGCCCGATTAAGTTATGCTACATTTACGAATATGATATTCAACAGTTTACACAGTTAAACAAATAAAATTATATTTTTAAGGATTTATTGCCTTATCTTGTATTCAGTGAAAGTTTTTCTTAGTAAAACAACTTTTTTTTTATCTTTTCATCCATTATTAATTTTATAGCAATATTGTATCTTAGATGTAAAGTATCAAAAATGAATGCATGAAACTTCATTGCAAACTATCGAATATTCTCTAAAATTTCATATTCGATACTTTACTTTCAATTCAGTGACTTTCGATCAAAAATGTCCATTTTGGTAAAGTGGCGAATATTTTCAAACAATTATTGTTGATAATTTTACAAATTTTTAAAATGATACCTTCGAACGATAGTTTTGCACTTAAAAATATCAATAAGCATTGAAAATAACCAAGTGCGTCAGGTGGGAAAATATTACATTCAGTGTTTTGGCTCTTCTGAAAAGTGCCAATTTCTACATTCGTAATTTAGCATGGTGCCGACGATAAGAGTCGAAAACATTAATATTGACCGCTCCACAATTTCACCAAAACTCGATGCACTAAAAATTAGGTGGATCATATGTCCATCATCCTAACTGAACAACAAGTTTTGATGATCATAACTTCATAAACTCCATGTTTTGGGATCAAAAAGTAGGAGTTTTCCTCAGACTTACTGTGCATTTGTCCATAATTGTACTTTTTCATAAAATGTAGACTAGTAGAATAGAATGAAGTTAAATAGTAACGAAAGTAAGATTACTCCTGGAACAGATTAAAATACAGTGAAATTCCGTTACAAAGAATACCAACGCTTGGAAACAGTTTTCAGTTTCAATTTTATTTCCATTGCATTGAATGAAGTTCCAATACAGTGAAACTCCTGCAACAACAAACGAAATTTGCAGTCCACTGAAGTTTGCTGTGATGGGATTTTACTCTATTTTATTTAGAAAACTCTCACAGAAAAAATAATAAAAGTATTTTAATTGTTGGACTTCAACACTAAACAAAATTTCATTTTTGACAACACTATAGTAATAAATGTAGACCAGCTGTTTTTGTTAAAAAGAAAAAATTGTTCACATTTTTAAAAACTGTTCGCCGATCAAACTAGACATGCATGTCTATATCTTCTTCATCAAGACTGACATTCTCCAACGATTTCAACGACTTTGATAAAAAGGCTGAAAATGCACCCTAACGGTGGCAAAATTTGTCATTTACATAAATGCTACAGATGATCACCTGAAACCTAGCGAATATTTTGCCATTTTTCGAATTCTGATCTTAAATACTAGTAATTCAGAGACTTATTAAATGTGCAGTGAGCTGTTTTGAAAAAAAAAAAAAAAAAATCGGTCAACAGATTCAATCAGGATTTTTTTGATTGGAAAGGCAATCTTTTCCTTTCAATGAACATGGATATGTTCTGTTTTAGTAAAGGGGCTATGGTCCAAAATATAGCCAGAAACTGCATTTTGTGATAAAAGCATGAAAGTTGGTGTGTCTGTAGACAATGTATTTATAAACATTTTTAGAAGGGGAGCCATTCCGAAATCCCCACCCAAACCCTCGGGCGGCCATTTTTGGTCAAAAAGTCCGAAATTGCTTTTCTTATTTCTTTTTCAAAAAACACCTTTTTTTATCATCTTATTAGAGTTCAATTATGTTAAACAAAGATTAGAAAACCGTCAAAATAGCTTACAACCGATAAATTTTAATAGTACTCATTAAAAATTCGTTTTTTTTTTTTTAAACTGAAATTGATCAAAATCTTCCAAATTGTTTTCAGGGGCCGGTTTAAGGGTGTCCAACTATGTATCTGAAAGCACTGTATTAAATAAAAACAATTTAGTTGCATTAAAATCCCAGCAATCCGAACCCCAAAAATCCGAAACTTTGGAAAACCCGAGCATATTTTTTAAAACTTACTCATAAAAATGTATTGCAAAACTGAAAATAAAAACAGAAATTAAAAATCATAAGCAAAACTAGTACTTCTTCAAAACTTAAAAAAAAAGTTTGAATTGTTCCTTAAGAATGAATATTTATCTTTGATTAATTAAAATAAAACCAGTTTTCTTTATGGACGAAAAAAGTAATTAAAAAAACTTCAAACATTTTGAAAAGAAATACGCAATGTCATGGAAATTTCACTCACATTCAGCAGGATTATAAGTTACGCTTGCACCTATAAAATAGGGGGAGGGGGAGGCACGATCATATTTTTATACAACTGCGAAATTCTAAAGAAAAAGCTTTAAAACAAATTTCAAGTTTTTTTCTCATTAAACGATTTGAGGAGTTTATTCTCTCTAAAAGATGAGAGAAGAAAAAAAAAATGCTGTAATAAAAAGTTTAGTGCTGTGTTAATTAAGCAACTTCTCTACTACTTATCATATTGTGTTGTTATTGAAAAGTAACCCTTTATAACAAAAGAAACAACTGAATTTCAATATAAATCTGAGCAAGTAATTATATACAATGATTATGTGTAATGGCTATATACAAGCTGATTTTTCGTAATTGAACTGGCTAGTAATTTACATAGATATACAACATTTTCTATTGCAGAATTTACACATTGGTGCACACAGTCCATTTTTGAAGCACCAACAAGTTTTTGAGAGCAGTTTGTTTTACACTTGCGTGACGTAAATTCGCTTAAGACATTTCACCTCTTTCAAGAATTCATTTGTTAATTTAGTTTCTATGAAAAGCATTTCTGACTTATCTAATCCATCAAAATTAGATTGTGGTGGTTCCTTCACTGAAAGATATGCTGGATTTACAAATAATGATATACCTGATGTGGTAACTGAGCGACCTTTTTAGAAGATGGTATTTCGGGAAATACAAGAGGGGAATTTTTGAGCCTTGCTGCTGAAATGGCACATGCTGAAACAATGAAATGCTTGTTATATGGAAAGAGTCCTTGTTTGTTGTACTACTAGAGTTATAATAAAAATTATCGTGCGCGGCCGGTGTAAAAACAAAGATCCTGAAATGTGAGGGAAATGTAGTTTTATATTTATCAATTTGTTTAACTGATGCTTTGCAGAGTCCAGTAGAAATCTTTAGAAGCCTTGTGTAAGAAATGAAAAGTTCCAAAATATGCATTATGTCAACAAGACTTTTTCTTCTAGTCTGTTCGTGTACTTTAATGGCCAAATAAACAGGTATTGGTTGTTCCTTGTTTACTTGATGCTTGATAGTTTGCTTTGTTAATTTGTTTGAAGTATATATATATATATATATATATATATATATATATATATATATATATATATATGCATATTAAATACAACTGACAAATTGCAAGTAATGGTTGAGAAGGAAGACCATCAATATTGCAAGTACCATATAACAAGTTATTTAAAAGGACGGAAGAAGAGGATCAACAGTTTCTTGCTGACTCTTCAAATCCGCCTTCGACGCTGGCAGTTGACTTTCAAATGCATGTCCTAGTGGAATTCACTATCATGTCACTTGCGAGAGCATCTTCGAAACTGCTAGTACTGGAGACACATATTGATTCACTTACCTTTACAAACTAAAACATATTCAAAGCCTGATTTCTCTGCATGCATGTGTCCATGTCCGAAGTGTGATAATATCTTTGCTCTAAGCCCGGTATTGTCAACATCATTAACAGATTTATTTTCGATTGATAAATTGTGTTGTAGCATAAGTCTTCTATTCCTTCAGAATAATATTTTAGTAGAACGAATATTCTGAAAATTGGATACTTATGACCTTTGTTAACTCTAAGATTTTGTAAATAAGAAATTACTCGGTGTAGGGCAATTAATTCAATTCGTGAATAAATATTTTCCTCAGAACAATCATTTGCTGTCCTTCATGAGTGATTAAAGTTTTACAAGTAAAGTTTTACGAATGCAAGTACGGTGGTACTTGCATTCTTGAGCTATTATGTCAGCTTGCGCCAACTCAGCAGTGAGCGTACTGTCTGCTTTTACCAACACGCAATTTCGTATTTTCTGTCAACTGATTTCGTCGGAACTAGATGTAACTCCTGTCTATTTTCACCAGGCTTATCAAAAAAGAAACACAAATCTGGAAAGGATGAAGTGCATTTCTTTCTCTTCTGCTGAACTGAAGCCTCTTCAAAATGTTTACTTACGTGGCACTCTTCAAAGTTTTCCTTTCTTTTTCTTTCTTCAGCTCTTCTGACTTTTGTACTGTTATACCTCAAGATACAAGATTTATGCCACTTATCCCTCTTTTCATTAAATTTTTCCGATACAAATAATTCTTCAAATTTAAATCTACCTACATTTACGAAGTCTGATAATTGCCTAATTTTTGCCTGTTTTGACAGAATTTCGAACATTGTTTCATAACCTCAGTACAAGACTGATACATTTAAAGTTGCTGCAGGGCACAATAGATTTTTTTGGAGTTAATTTCGAACAAAAAATAAATCTTATCCAGTAAATATCTGTTGTAATAATTTTGGTAAAAGCAACATTTCCTGGGGTTTTTTTTACCAAACATAACCCCTGGTTGCCATTTAAACTTTTAAACCATTAAAGCTTTAACCATGTCATTTCAATTCAATTTCAATTCAATTTCAATTTATTTCAATCAAGGCAATACAAACATAAGCAAAAAATAGACATAACATAAGACGAATACAACAATAAATAGAGCACAAATACAGAAAAAAAAGAACAAAATTAAAAAAACAAACGTCAAGTATATACATCATAAAACAAAAAGCCCTGATTAAGTAAAGGGAGTAAAGGCTGTAAAAAAAACAGCCTGACGAGCTCCCATCACTCAAAAGGGACAACATTACGGGCAAATTAATGAATAGGGAAATAAAGTACTCATCTGAATTCATAAGAACATATATACAGAAAGTAAAAACAATAGAGAAAAAAATATACAGATATATATATAAAAAAAAAAACAATATAAACAAAGAAAAGAAAAACTTAAAATCAGAGCTAACTCAAGACATTGAGGATAAGTTAGTGTTCACAAATTAGTTTAAGTATAAGTTTAAGTGGAGCTAAGTATAATGTTTTTTAACCGTTTTTTAAATAAATTTCTACTGTTTATGCATTTTAGGCTGTTTGGTAGAGAATTCCAGAATCTCGGTCCATAGGAATTAATGCCATTGAATAATAAATTTGTTTTTGCAAAAATTGGTAAAAGATCATCACGATGCTTAGTATGGTAATTATGAACCATTTCTCGCATTTCCACTATTTCCAAATTAAACCCATTATGGACTGAATCATACATAAAAAGACCAACATTATAATTATAAATTTGTTCAGCGTTCATTAAAAAACTTCTATTTATGTTACCAAATCTATTAGTCCTATTAACAATTCTTTGAAATCTATTTATTAAAACATTAATTCTGTTTAAATTATTTTTAGTTGTTTGACCCCAGGTAAGTATACCATAATTAATAACTGAGTAGATCATAGAAAAGTATAGGATGAACAAAACATTTACAGGAACTAAATTTGACACAAAGTTCATTAAACCTAAACTACGAGAAATCTTTTTTGAAACAAAATCAATGTGATTATCCCAGCGTAAATTATTTTGCAAATTAATCCCCAAAAAAATAATGTTCTCTACATGTTGATAAGTTTTTCCAATCAACCTTAGTTCAAAATTGTCAATTTTCTTATTTTTCCAATGAAAGATAGTGAAATTAGTTTTGTCGTAGTTAACATACAATTTATTGGCATTAAACCATAACATAACTTTCTCTAATAAAACCTGACTTTTAGTTTTCAAAGAAACTACATCCTTTTCACCAACAAAAACAGATGTGTCATCAGCATAAGACAAAATTAAAGAATCTTTAGATAATAAGAAGATGTCATTTAAAAAGATAATGAATAACAGTGGACCCAATATTGAACCCTGAGGAACACCATACTTAACTGACAGCATTCTTGAGCATGAATTTCCTATGGAAACATACTGTTTTCTATTACTTAAATAACTACAAAGCAGATCAAAAGGTCCACCTCTTATACCATAAAATTTTAATTTGTGTAGTAATATATTATGGTCAATAACATCAAAAGCCTTAGTAAGATCAAGAAAAAAACCAAGTACAATATTTTTTTTGACATCAATTTCTTTCTGAATGTAATCAATTGCTCGAATTATAGCTACTTCAGTTGATTTATTTTTAGTAAAACCATATTGGTTATTTAAAAGTAAATTATTAGTGCAAAAATAGTTCCAAATCCTAGAATAAATTAACTTCTCAAGAATTTTAGCAAAGATGCAAGCAATAGAAATAGGTCTATAATTTTTAACATCATTGGGGTTACCTTTTTTTTTGAAAACAGGAATAACCTTACAGACTTTCAAATTATTCGGTATTATAAACTCAGAAAAAACACAATTAAAATACATTGTAAGTACAGGCGAAATTTCATTTTTAATATATTTTATTACTCTGGGTTGTATTCCATCATGCCCAGCTCCCTTAGAAATATTCAAATTATCAATTATCGTAGTAAGCTCAGCAGATGAAATTTCACCTAAATAAAAAGAATAAGGAACAGATCCAAATTTCTCTAAATACCCATAGAATGAGTTTTCATTAGAAGCACTGATATCATTGGTATTGATTAAATTATCAGTTATATTCAAAAAGTAATTATTTAAAATCTCTGCCTTATCAGCATCATTCACAACAGTTACATCATCATATTTTAAATCACTTATACCAGTAATATCGCATTGAACAGCACCTTTAACATTGACATCAATTTTCTTTAAATTATTCCAAATAGTTTTAATTGACTTATCCACAGAAAATAGATTGCAATAAAATTGTTTCTTAACTCTCTTAATTTCCTTATTTACCCCATTTCTATAAGTCTTATAAATAACTAAATCTTCAAGTTTTCTAGTGTGAATAAATTTCTGATAGAGTTTATTCCTAAACTTAATCTTTCTCAATAAGTCAATATTCATCCAACACTTCCTCATTTTGTTCTTCTTTTTGAAGGCAGTATAAGGGAAAAAAATATTGTAAAAATCGGAAAAAGTTTTCAAAAAGGCATTGTAATTATCTTCAATATTACTAAAAATTAAGATATCCATCCAATTTATAGTAGATATGTAAATTCTGAAATTTTCAAGGGAATGTTGATTATAAAGCCTGGTCATAGGATAAGTATAGCCATTACGTTCATTAAATGTTTTATGATCGTTAAAAATTAATTTCTCATTAAGTTTAACAAAAACAGGAAAATGGTCAGAAATATCAGAAATTATTATACCAGCAAAAGCTTCATTGTTCAGGTAAGGTGAACCAGGATTATTATATCTTATAACATCAATATTGCTCAAATTTTCATGGTTAAAATCATACAAATTCTCATACAAGTTTGTAGCGATAATATCAATTAAAGTGGATGTGTTATGAGTTACGCGTGTAGGCTTATCAATGAAGTTGGTGCAGCCATGAGATCTGAATAAGTCTTGAATCATATTAACGTGGTCATTTTTATCTAAGAAATCAATATTAAAGTCTCCAAATAAGCAAATTTGCTTTTTAACAACTTTAGAGTAATCACATAGTGAATCAAGAACAGAAAAAAAGGCAGTAAAGTCACCTTTAGGTGGTTTATATATAGTTGAAAATACAACATTATCAGATTCAACTGAGACAATCTCACAAAAATCAGTTATAAAAGTAAATTTAGTACAGGAATGAACATTTTTAAAATCATGCTTTACAAAAAGAGCTACTCCACCACCAATTTTATTAATTCTATTGATATAGTGACAATTAAAACCAGGAAAATAGGTAAATCCATCCAAAATTCCCCATGTCTCAGTTATTCCAATCAGTAAGATATCTCCAATATTATTAATTAAACTGTTTAATTCATCAACTTTAGATGCAATACTTCTTACATTAATATGCAGAATAGTGCAATATTTATTCTCATTTTGTGTATTAGTATTGGGATTTACGACTTGAGTGTTCAAACTTTCAATTGCAAAATACGCAGAGCTCATAATAAAGCACAATTTACAATACGGGTAGAAATAAGGTCAAGGAAAAATATAAGAAAGCAACAACAACATAAAGAGTATCAGTAATGGACAAGTAACGACCACATCACCAAGTAATAAAAAATAGAAAAAATGCAAGAACCAGCGTTTAAATTTTTAACCATTAAAGTTTACCATTTAAACTTTAACACTTAAACAAAATTAAAATAAATGCATTTAAAACAATACTTTTGAACATGTAAAACCACAAGACTATGAAAAACCGTAACTTATAAAAATATGAGCATCTTTCCTAATCTCGATCCATATAAATAGCATTTACGGGAACATATGAACAATGACACATGTCACCAATGATAAACACACTGGAAAATATTCGTCACCTAATGAACGACCATATTTGAAGAAAAAAAATCAGCAACGGCAACAATAATAAAAATTAGAGGAAAAATAAATTTAGAACTAAAACTTTAAAATTTCTGAAATTGAAACTTTAAATTGTATTTTGGTAGAATCATGCAACTTGACATTAACTTTTCCCTCAAGTTCTTGTGCTTTTGTACCCTTGGGGAACATTTTCGATGATGTGTGCTTAGTCATAAAAATGAGAGGTATCATGACCGGATAATTGGACGGTTCGGTCAATTAGGATCCGGATAACCGGCACCCTACTTTTTTTAAACATTTATTTAATGTATATTTACATTCTTAAACCATTAATGCATTTATGGGGGGAGATAATTCACTTCCACGAACTTATTTTCAAAAAATATCGATTTGTCAAAAAAAAAAAGCATTTTTGGGTTGTTCTTTTTAAAATTAGTCTCTAAGTGGAGCTTTAAACGATAAAAAATATAATAAACGCCTATGTAATGACATAGCCAATGATTTCAGAAGAAAATAATAATAATAATTACAAAAAAGCGCTATTTCTAGTTTTGGACCAAAAATGGCCGCTAAGAGGGGTTTAGGGGGGATTTCCGATTGGCTCCCCTTCTAAAAATGTTTTTTTAAACATTGTCTACAAACCTACCAAGTTTCATGCTTTTATCACAAAATGCAGTTTCTTTTCCCGTAGCCCCCTTACTATTTGGTGTTCTAAGCACCAAGAGGTTCGATTAAAGACATCTAAAAAATTTAGAAACTGCAACAAAAAAAAAAAAATTCAAAACGTATGCTCCTTTTCGGCTCTAGGTAAATGACTCCTCCAATTTGTTTGTCAAAACCTTCATCAAAAATAACATTAATAAAATATCGTTAGTTAACTATAGGAATAATATTGCAGTCGGCAATGTGTAAAAGGGTACACAAAACTCGCGTGTTTCGAAGAGTAGGGTCATAGAAAAGAACACTCACTCGTATTCAAAGACTATTAGCACTAGAGACACGTGCAAGGTGGTATTTTTTCAGAATAATGTGCTCTTCAAATTTCTGTTAATACAATGTTGTTGAGGGGTCGTCTTCATATTAAAATTGGCATCAACTAAAATTTTCTAAGAGAACCCTCCGGTTATTTTTTTGGCATATATTTTTGATCAGGATCATTATTTTACTTTTTATACTGAATTGTTTTAAATTTGCTGTAGTCGTTGTTTCACAATTGGACTGAGAGAAAAGCATTCCGTAATGTTAATAAGATTTTTGATACTTGTGCACATAATACCTAAAACGCGTTGGGTAGGGCAAAGATTGCTTTTTTTTTTTTTTATATCAAAGTATGAACCAGCCCAATAAAAAAAATATCCTTTGCTTCTTCGCTAATGAAATTTTGAACTTTTTATGAATTATGAAATTAATATTTGAAAAAATGATGATCTAGAACCATATAATATTTCACGGAGAAAAACAATCTAAAAGAGATTTTAAAGGAATATCCAAAATAGGAGCTCAAAATATCTAGTAGTTTTTAGGACATGCTAAGAGATACATTTTGCGTCTACAAAAGCTACCAGATGCATTTTTGCAAATTAAAACAATAAGATTGAAATTTTGAATGAAAAAAGAAGAATATGTTTATCTACCAGTTCCAGAATTTTTTTAGCGCTTTTATAAAAGATTTTGTTTTTAACAACAGTCGTACGTTGACAACGAAACGCTTAATAAATACGTAAAATATGTTTTAAAAGTGGTAGGCAATTTAATTTTTCATAATGAGAACAAGTCAAATCCCAGAAGGGTTTCCCGCATATAGTCTGTAAAGATTCGACGTTCTTTTAATGTGTAGACCACGATTTTAACATTATTACCAATCCTAATACAGTGTTGTATGAACAAAAGGACTTTTAACATTCCCCTCTCCAGAACTATGTTCTGACTGTATTAGTGCGTAGAGAAAAGTACGCATTAGACTTTGTTTTAATCAAAATAATAGAATGATGATTTTTTTCCCCTTGAACTGTAACATTCGCGCTCTTTTTGCAAGTTGTAAAAAATTATAGCCTTGACAACACCTGAAGTTTTTGAATTAATCACTTAAAGCTTAATATATTAAGCAGGTAGCTATAGTTAATTCCTTTTAAAAAAAAGATTCATTTACTCTTGAGTTGATCTACGAGTACAAACTTTGAATTTGAACGTAGCATTTTAAACATGGTGGTTGTCCCTAAATCGTTTTTCGTTCATATCATTTGTTCTACTGGTCGTATGTAATGCCGTTTGGTACCTGGGCTGCTTTTAACCTTCCACACCTCATTATGTAACCAAAAATTGAGGTTCCTATATTTGAAAATTCTAACTTTGTGTTAATTTTAGTTTGTGCGTGGCCCTTATCAAAATTTTACCAATGTAGCTTAAAGAAGACTAAATCCAGGTCAGATGACAGTTTCATTTTTTAAGCAAGACAGCAGTCGAATAATTAAGAGGGCTTCGTATTTTTTTTTCCTTCTATGACTACATAATATCATGATCCAATTCGTTCATAGATCTTTTTTGGTGGAAGAAAATGATTAAGTGTTGATGACATTCTTAGTAATACCGTGCATCATTTTACCATTTTAGGGAAATTATAAATTTTAGTTGTTAATTGTTTTAAAACGTTTAAATAAAATTCTCATCATAATCAAAGTAATTCTTTAAAATAAAATTTAAGAGCTCCAACAATCAAATACGCTGTCTCGCCTGTTATGCCGCGAGTTTCATTGTTTGTGACGTCAGAACGTTAGTCGATCACTTTTTGCTATGTTTAATGAAAGCAACAATGCTTATTTGAGTCTGGCCAAGCTAGTGAGGTGTTTGAAGGCGAGAACGCCATCTATCGGTAAACAAATTAGCAATAATGGAAAGAAGCTCTAAAACTACCCAACGTGACTGAAATTTCCGAGTGTTTCAGATTTTCCTTCCATTAAAAGTCTCATCAGCCGAATTAAAAATTTCAGGTTCGTGTGACTAGAAGATGTCCCTGAGTAGAGTTTTGATGATCATCATCTGTCAGTGAAAAAATTCAAGAACTTTGAATCCTAATAATTCATATTCTATTGGTATAATTAGAATCACATTAGCCAGTACAGCTCGCTAGCGCATGTCCTCTTAGCCACTAAAATTTTGGTTTCTAGTTTCTAGCTTTATCCAGAACCAAGTTACAGGGGGTTCAAAAGTGCCAAGAATTGCTTCGAGGCAGGGCCGCCATTCTGGAGGGGATACCGGACCCATTAGCGCCCCCATGGGAGATCACGGGAGATCACTGTGACCTCCCAATAATTTGCGTATTCGGCAAATTTTGCCGACAATTCGGCAATTTAAAGACACGACAATGGCAACATTGAGATTATTTGTTTTTAGAATTGTTTTTTAAAAGATGCCTAATGTTTTTTCTCACTAAATGTTATGCATGTACGACATTTGTGCATGTTTGTAGTTTAACATTCGGTAAAATTGGAACTTCATTCGGTAAATTGATAATTTTCCCTCTCCCAAAAATTTTAGTTTGGGGCGCCCCTTACTGAACCTATACTACCGTAGCCCGTAAGATCATAAAACTGTTTTTTCAATAATATTCATCGATGAATAATATACAAGGCGTATTTTTTAAGTAAGTACCGTTTTGATGTTCATAAAAAATAGAAATATCCTTACAATTATATTTTTACATGAAAGCCCATACATTAAACTACTTTTCTATGTAATTGCCATTAAATATAAGGTACAATTATCATATCGTACAATCAGCTTCAAAAAACTTTCACCGATCGAGAGTGCCGCCGACTTTGAGGTACGTGCAGTAATTCGTTTTTAACTGCAAAAGGGTTAAAAGCTATGGATACTCCGGGAGATTTCTTGAGTACATGGTGAAACCATTATGAGCAATGAAATGGTTAAGATTTGGGTCCGAGCGTTCAAAGATGGCCACTCTAATGTGCACACTGAAGAACGGAGTGGTCGACCTTCCTTCATTAATGAAGATTTTATGCAACAGCAGCCCAGATCGAGCATCCAGTGACTACTACCTGTTTTTGCATCTGAAGCAGCACCTCGGCGGCTAGCTAATGCCGCGATGGAAGGTAATGTCAGGATGATCGTAATACAGTGGCAGCATATTTCTTTGAAGACGGATTTCAAAAGCTGATTGTACGACATAAGAGCCAATATTTTGAAAAGTGCCAATTTGAAGTTGGAGTTTCCTGATTAAAAAAATTTCTTGCAGAAAAAAATTAATATTGGATTCTAAGTCTAAATTGGGTCTAAATGCAAGAAAATAAAAGGGAGGAGGTCAAAGAAGTTATTTACCCCCTCCTTAGATTACTCACTTTTAAGCCGTTATAGATCTGATGTGAATATGAGCTACATATCTGAGTTTATGCTTTCAATCTTCATTAACATCTCTAAACTGATATCATTTCCTTGCATTTTTAAGATAGAATTAAAATAATTATATTAAAAAATATATATTAGCTAAAAAATCAAATTGCATTATAAAAAAGCATTTCTTGGAAATAAAAATGAGCGATAAGGTTTTTAGATAAAATAAATTATGAGACCAAATCCAAGCAAATAAAACATCTGTTTTGTTTTGAAACGACACACAACTTCAACTTTTTTAACACACAACTCTGCTGCTTGCTTTTCTTTAATTAGTTGCAGGAAATTTGATTTCTTGATCAGAAATTCAAATTTAGCATGATAATTATTATCTAGTTATTTAGCGAAGTTATAAGAAATTGAAGCACCAAATAAATAAATAAATATGATAATAACAATTAATTTCTGCAGTGTCAGTTTTTCTTATTTTACTAACTTCTATTGTCAGGTCATACAAACCACAAATGAAGCAATTGTACTAAAACTCATTGCTTTTCATTTTTTAAGAACAAAAATATTCAATATATGGATAAAACCGATGAATTTCGCTTTTTAATAATTCTGAAACGTGAGAGTTAGTTCGGTAACATATTCGCTGTTTTTCAATGTTACCGCTCTGACTATTACCGATCTGACAAACCGACAAAGTTTTTTTTTAATTTCCGAGTCGATCGCGCCAAACCAAAATCAAACACGTGTTTTTTCATTTGTAATAAAGGACTATACTTATATAAAAAATAAATTTTAAAATAATAAAAACTGCGCATTTTAGCGCGTGTTACCGATCTGATGACTTAAATGACACACATTTTATAAAATCACTTTAAAAAATCTTACCTGCAATTTTAGATGCAGAAATGCAAATTTTTAATTACGATGCGATAAAACATCACACCAGGTACTCAGTATCACGTGGTATCGGTGCAGGAAATGATTTTGGGAGCCTAAATATAGATCGGAAGTTACCGTTACCGCTCTGACGGCGAACTGAGGTAGAACCAGGGATATCTCTGGTAGAACCCCTATAAGGACCTTAAACTGACGGGCACACTTATTTTGCATCGGCTAGAAAATCAGAAATCGTTTAAAACAAAAACGAAGTAAAATATTAACAAAGGGGTTAAAATAGAATAGCTTTTTGTGCAAGTGCGTTTTTTTTTTGGGAAGTTAGAAAGTGCGAATGACCTGTTTGCATGCTAAGCTTTGCTACTGGGGACACGTTACAGATCTGATTTTTGAAGTATAAAAAGAATATTTTCTGAAGAAAAAAAATTTTTTTTTCTGATGTTATTAGATGAAATGAAAGCAAAACCTTATCTTCTTTCTGGGGGAAAATTTATTTTAAACTAGTTGTTGAAATACTAGTGAAAATTCACTTGGGACTCAAATTGGCACTTTTCTACAAATTAGCTTAAAAGTGCCTTTCTATTGGTGGTAATTATGTAGAAAGGTATGGGCTTTCATGTAAAAAAAATGTATATAAATATATCTTTGCTTGTTTTTAATTAATACCAAAACGGTACTTACTTTAAAAATATGCCTCGTAATTTCATTGCAAAACTAAACTATTTATAGGATATTAATATGGATAATATCAAAAAAAGAAAAACAAATCTTGCATTACATTACCGATTTTCGATATGTAAAACAATTGGAGAGATTATATTTACTTGTTATTCTTGATTATTGATTTATATTACCCAAGAAACTCAATAATTCCTCCTATCTTAGCCAAATGTAATATGTATGTGTGGAAAATTTTCGGTACCTTTAATTCAATGATATTTCGACTTATATTACGAATCCCTACAAGCAAAACTTCTTGCAATAATCTTGACAGATCTTGATATTATACTGACGGCGTCAAAATTGCGTAGTTAATACTGCATAAAGACTACATAAATATTGTTATAACAAGATTGTTATTATAATGTTACATCCATCTTGACATATCAATATTGATTTCGTCTTGCAATATCAAGCTTGCATAAAGATTTTAAAAACCAATATTGTTATTACAAGACGGATGCAATAATGCATACGTCTTAACATACCAATACTGATTTCGTCTTGCAATATTGCGTAAATCTTGTCAGCGTCAGGATTGAAAAGAATGTTCATGATATCTTACTGTCGCCGTCAAGATCATTATCGCGCACAATAGAAGAGAGGCGCATACGCAATCACTTCTTGCGTACAGATTGATATCGCCTTGTTATGACAAGATCTTGACATTTTCCTGTCATGACAATCTTTATGCAAGTTTACAAAAACACCCCCCCCCCCCCTTGATATTTTCTTGATATCAGGTTGCATACTAATTGACAGCCAATCTTGTGGCAAGGCGCTGACAACCTAAAATCAGTAACATAACAATCTTGAGGTAGTCTTAAGGCAAGATAGCCTTCTTGAAACTTCAGTATTTATGCAATCTTGAGGCAAGAAGTTTTGCTTGCTAAGATGCCGGTACCATTGTTGTGCTTTAATTTTTACAAGCGGAACATTTAATTTAAAAATTCAAACTTCCCTCCTTTTGGTACACCCGACTTCCGCCTTGCTGGAAATTCATAGTATATCATGTTACCTTGCTCTCAGACATTAAAAAGATCGAATGCATTTGAAAATATATTTTTATGCTAACTCACAATTTTAGAATTTATATTAAAAGTTAAAAATGCAGTTATAAGCCACTAAACAATGCAATATCACACATGAATTCAATTTTAAACTATTTATTTTGAAGTTTGTAAGTGTGCGTGAGTGAGAGGAAATGGAGCAACGGAATAAAAATATGCATCGGGAGGGGAGTGGGGTCATGTGGAAGCGGTATTAAAATTAGTACCAGATCCCAATACCGGTAACGGCGAACCTACTTTAGGAAAATATAGTAATGACTGTGCGATTATTTGAATCGACTTGGCTTGCTTTTACTCGACTTAGCGGGAGCACTGCCGTAATAGTTCTGCATTTCAAGATAAATTAATTAACTTTATGTATTCTTTAAAAATATTTTAAAAGAACTTCATGAGAGCTTTTTTTTAGAAAAAAAAAACACGGGGAGGGCACTTTTTACATTTCAGTGCTCTTCCCAAAAAACTATTTCTGCATCCGCCTCTGTCATCTAACATAACTCAGTATTAGGATGTTCAGATTTCAACGTCGAACATATTTCTGAGAAACCCCGCGAACCCTTCCCATAATCCCCAAAACTGCCAAGAATTTAATTTTTAAAAGTACTAGATCTCGTAAAAATGTTGAGAAAAGCTCCGATGTCCAATGTCCTCAGAGATAGCTTTTGAGTTGTAGTTCTATTTTTAAAAAAAATCGGGAGGGAACACCAACTTTCTCTCTTGTTCTCATGTTACCAAGAATTGCTTGAAATTGCGAATTTTTATATCAACCTTTGTGCACTCCCAGTCACAGTACCATCCCAATTTTGTTCTGTCTAGTCTCATTAACAAACTCAAGGATCTCACTTCTTGGTTTTCAATCTTTCAAGTTTCTTGTCATAATCAAACATTTTATAAGTAGTAATTATATTTGGTTACTTTAAAATAGGCTTATCAAACTTAGAAATTTTGCCTCGTCTCTATGAAAAGCGCGTGACCGAAAAAAAAACTGGTATGGGTCCCACACTACTTCCTTTTACGTGTAAATTTCTTTGTAGATGCCTTAGTGTTAAAATAGTGCTAGGAGTGAGCAAGATAGCAATTCGAACATTTGCACCCATAATTTGCCACGAAACAATGCAAAACAAATGTTTTACAATGATTCATTTTCTAAATATCGCCGATTTTAACATCATTCAGTGGATTTTTCGCGAAATATCGCCAATTGCGCCAAATTAAACCCAAATTCAAAAAATATTTTTTTTCGCCAAATTTGTCGCCAACTTGGCGATATATCGCCAAGTTGGCGTCAAACACTTGGCGACCAAGAGCTTGGCGATATATCGCCAAGTGGTCGTTCCAATTCATATCACTTGAGTCTGCATTGAAATTAACACTGATTTACCCCAAAAAAGGGGTAAAATACCCCCTTGGGAACATTCAAATGCAACCACAAGGGGAGGTGCACAACTAGACCATCCTCAGAGCCTACATACCAAGCTAGAAGCTTCTACGGCATATAGTTTTTGAGTTATGCGACCCACATACATACAGACGTCACGAGAAAACTCGTCGTAATTAACTCGGGGGTGGTTGAAAAGGATTTTTCGGCTGCTTATATGTTGGTAGGTACATATGCACGTGCTGACAGGTCGAAAAAACTACGAAACATTCATTCGGGGGTGAGCAAAATCAAAAGTTAGACTCAAATTTGAGTGATTTTTTTTTCGCGATCACAATACTTCCTTTACTACGTAAAAGGAAGTAAAAAAACAGCTCCACTCCCTTTTTACTTTCTTCTATATCTAATATATAGAAGAAAGTATTGGTTTCGTGAAAATTTTCGAATGTCGAATTTTGACGGATTTGCACGTTTTGAGGTGCGCTGAGTCCATTTCGACCATTTTTACTTTCTTCTATATCTAATATATAGAAGAAAGTATTGGTTTCGTGAAAATTTTCGAATGTCGAATTTTGACGGATTTGCACGTTTTGAGGTGCTCTGAGTCCATTTCGACCATTTTTGGAAAATGTCTGTCTGTCTGTGTGTCTGTGTGTGTGTCTGTGTGTGAGTCTGTATGTGTGTGACCAGTTTTTGTGGCCGCGCTAGAGCAAAAACTACTGCATGAAATCGAACAAACATTTTTGCACATATGTACCACCATGTGAACTGGTGCACCTGACTTTGTTTAGCGAATTCCTCCAAGGGGGGTGGAGCAATCGCACGTGTTCTGCGCGGGGGTGATTGCTATATCTCAGGAAGTAAAAGGCGGAATCAAACGAAAATTGGTCCATAGGTAGACCCTACTGAGTACAGGTGCTGATTCAATTTGTTTGTCAATATCTTGAAGGGGGGTGGAGCAATCGCACATGTTCTGCGCGGGGGTGACTGCTATATCTCAGGAAGTAACCGGCGGAATCAAACGAAAATTGGTCCATAGGTAGACCCTATTGAGTACAGGTGCTGATTCAATTTGTGTGTCAATATCTCAAAGGGGGTGGAGCAATCAAAAGTGCTTATTTTGTCATTGCACCTACTGTATCTCGGGAAATATTGCTGCGATTTGAATGAAATTTGGAATAACACTAACCCAATATGAAAGCAAGCATCGATTAAATTTTGGCGCCAATCGCCCCAGGAGGAGGGAGGGGTGATTTTTGCGCTTAGTCAACAATGCGAAAAATTAATACATTAAAAAATCGCTTTCACGCTATTTAATTATCAAAACAGCTGAAAACTTTCAATGATTTGAAATTTTTAACTGTTGCCAATTTCTTTTTACTAACAAATAAAATGTTTGCAATTTATCTAAACAAGACTTTTGCAATGATTTCCAATTTCGCTCATTGATTCTGCATTTGCAGGGTTATTACGATAATTGGGAAATTGGAGCTGTCTCCAATTACTCGGGCGAGTACGTATTTTATTTTGTAACCGGAATTCATAAGATAGATATAGAAGAAAGTTTCGTGACGGCCACGACAGCTAGTTGGAAAATGTCTGTCTGTGTGCATGTGTGTCTGTGTGTGAGTCTGTATGTGTGTGACCAGTTTTTGTGGCCGCGCTAGAGCAAAAACTACTGCATGAAATCGAACAAACATTTTTGCACATATGTACCACCATGTGAACTGGTGCACCTGACTTTGTTTAGCGAATTCCTCCAAGGGGGGTGGAGCAATCGCACGTGTTCTGCGCGGGGGTGATTGCTATATCTCAGGAAGTAAAAGGCGGAATCAAACGAAAATTGGTCCATAGGTAGACCCTACTGAGTACAGGTGCTGATTCAATTTGTTTGTCAATATCTTGAAGGGGGGGTGGAGCAATCGCACGTGTTCTGCGCGGGGGTGATTGCTATATCTCAAGAAGTAACCGGCGGAACCAAACGAAAATTGGTTTATATGTAGACCCTACTGAGTACAGGCGCTGATTCAATTTGTTTGTCAATATCTCGAAGGGGGGTGGAGCAATTGCACGTGTTCTGCGCGGGGGTGACTGCTATATCTCAGAAAGTAACCGGCGGAATCGAACGAAAATAGGTCCATAGGTAGACCCTATTGAGTACAAGTGTTGATTCAATTTGTGTGTCAATATCTCAAAGGGGGGTGGAGCAATCAAAAGTGCTTATTTTGTCATTGCACCTACTGTATCTCGGGAAATATTGCTGCGATTTGAATGAAATTTGGAATAACACTAACCCAATATGAAAGCAAGCATCGATTAAATTTTGGCGCCAATCGCCCCAGGGGGAGGGTGGGGTGATTTTTGCGCTTAGTCAAAAATGCGAAAAATTAATTCATTAAAAAATCGCTTTCACGCTATTTAATTATCAAAACAGCTGAAAACTTTCAATGATTTGAAATTTTTAACTGTTGCCAATTTCTTTTTACTAACAAATAAAATGTTTGCAATTAATCTATCAGCTTTTGCAATGATTTCCAATTTCGGTCATTGATTCTGCATCTGCAGGGTTAGTACGATATTTGGGAAATTGGAGCTGTCTCCAATTATTCGGGCGAGTACGTATTTATTTTGTAACCGGAATTCATAAGATAGATATAGAAGAAAGTTTCGTGACGGCCACGACAGCTAGTTTATGCATTGCTGTTGAGGCATTTCATTTATTTTATGTTTATCGATTTTGGCTTACGCTTTTATTTATTTCCTCAAGTCTCAGTTATTTCTCAACGTTTTCTAACAAATCTGGTCATACATTAATACAGCAAACATTTCTAAGAAAATGTCATGCTTTATTAACGTTGATTTTTCAATAGAATAATAGTTTACGCACAAAGCAATTTTAACCGTTTGCATTTAACCATTGTTTCAAAAGCTAAGTGAGGAAAAAATCGATAGCTCCGTATCTATGAACACTATCAGGGGAAAAGTGCGGAGAGTGGGAAATTAGTTTTACTTTGAGCCGCCAGCTCTCGTTACACAGGGTCAATTTACATATGCTTAAAACGTATTACCTCTAAGAGGGCAAAGACAAATTACATTTTTCATTCCTTCCTTATGGTTTGTATTGCATTGTTCTTAGAATAAAACGAGTTACGGTTAAGACGAAACTGATTTTAAAGGTGCCTTGGAGTTTTTTTTAACGAGGTTCGACTGTATTTACAACGTTCTTGCACATATACATTATGAATAAATTCTATTTAAAAAAAAACGTATTTCATTAAACAGAGGCAAATAAAATAGGAAAGTTAATAACGATTCCTATTCTATATCTGCACTGCTAATAGAAAAAACATTGTTTTATGACTTCTGCAGGCATCTGCAGTTGCGTTTTTCAGAAGGCAATGTCGAAAATTTTCCCAAAGGCTAAGTTGGAGCATCCGCACTTTCTCGGTGCCTTCAAAGATAACCTAAAATTGAGATTTTAGATTACAATACTCAAAAATTTTCTGCTGAGAAAGCCTCTACTATTCCTATTTCCTAAAAATCGGCAAAACTTGCCGAAAATTGCGCTTTTAACAGTTCATTTTCCGAAAAATTCCGAAAAGAGCCGAGACCTCAATGTCCTTAGAGATATTAACACTTTTATTAACACTTTTGAAAAATATTCGGGAAGGAACATTTACGTTCTTCCTTCCACGTAACCTTGTCATTAGTGATTCAATTTCACAGGCGTGACAAAACCTCGAGAAAATATCGCATCAAAACTTTTTCTGGGTGAAATGTCTTTTAAAAGTGTGCGATTCTTGCGATCTGTCGCTCTTTCGGGACTTTCTTTGCTCTCTGTGGCACTTTTCTGCCTCCCTTCTCCCACTCAATTGTTTAATTCCGGTCCAGCCAAAGATGTTATTGATTGGTGCGGCACGTCTTCCGACAGTATCTAAGTGTAGAGTTTAAATCCAACGTTTTAATGCACAAATTTACAGGTATACTGTAGACACGTGTTTCGGGGCTACAAGGAGTCCCTTTTTCAATACAAGAATTGTGAGCTTCTTTTATCGGATGATTCTTCATCCTAAAGTTCACACTTCTTGTATTGAAAAAGGGGCTCCTTGTAGCCCCGAAACACGTGTCTACAGTATACCTGTAAATTTGTGCATTTAAACGTTGGATTTAAACTCTACATCTTTCGCACAAAGGTATTTATTTTCTTCAGTATCTAAGTTGTTTGGAATCTACTTTAAGCTAAAGCTTTTTTCATCTTTTCAAGTATACAAGGTCGGCTGTTGGGTGACAATCAAAGAATCCCAAATTCGAATGCTGCAATATTTTAACGACTATCCATAAAAATGCTTCTTCCATTGCTGTATGTAAAATAACTGATTTAAATTTAAAATCGAACAAGCTGAGTTAAGGTGTATTCGTGAATATAATGCGTTATATCATTGCCATTTATGAAAAAAGAATAATAAAAAAAAGAATGCAGGAAGCGCGGTTTAACTTCGTGTTAGTAAAAGAACAGTTCCATGCGCCGCTGACCTACCTGCTCCTTCCACAAAGGAACAAAGATCACCCAACCCTACATCATGACCCTAGAAAAGATAGAGATTAAAATCGAAAAAGAAAAGCGCCATTGTTATTGAGGAACAACTTTCTTTGGGCGAGAATAATTTCTGTGTCAGGAGGATAGCAAAAAGAATTAGCATTACCCTGCGGCTGCTAAGATCAGGTTTAGCGGCATTTCGTTTTTAGTTTTTCGTTTTCTTCGAAGTAGCAGATCAGTTGCGTTCGTTGCCGACTCATAACAGTGCTCCAAGCCGAGATGACTGCTATAAATGTTAAACTGAGGTGCTTTGTTCCTGTTTTACTTATACTCTCAATCATCGTTTCTCTGGGTATGTAAAAAATAATAACATATTATAATTTTGTCTATGATTCCATGGATAAATATTTAGCTTTCATAGTCCATTCATAAGAGTAAATGTTAGATTGAGTTGTTCCTTCTTTTATTTGTACTCTCAATCATCGTTTGTCTGGGTATGTAAAAAATAATAACATATAATTTTATCTGTAACTCCATTTATAAATATTTAGTTTTCATAGTCCATCCATACGAGTGCCTCACACAGAGATGTCTGCAGTAGATGTTAGATTGAGTTGTTTTGTTCCTTCTTTTATTTGTACTCTCAATCATCGTTTGTCTGGGTATGTAAAAAATAATAACATATAATTTTATCTGTAACTCCATTTATAAATATTTAGTTTTCATAGTCCATCCATACGAGTGCCTCACACAGAGATGTCTGCAGTAGATGTTAGATTGAGTTGTTTTGTTCCTTCTTTTATTTGTACTCTCAATCATCGTTTGTCTGGGTATGTAAAAAATAATAACATATAATTTTATCTGTAACTCCATTTATAAATATTTAGTTTTCATAGTCCATCCATACGAGTGCCTCACACAGAGATGTCTGCAGTAGATGTTAGATTGAGTTGTTTTGTTCCTTCTTTTATTTGTACTCTCAATCATCGTTTGTCTGGGTATGTAAAAAATAATAACATATAATTTTATCTGTAACTCCATTTATAAATATTTAGTTTTCATAGTCCATCCATACGAGTGCCTCACACAGAGATGTCTGCAGTAGATGTTAGATTGAGTTGTTTTGTTCCTTCTTTTATTTGTACTCTCAATCATCGTTTGTCTGGGTATGTAAAAAATAATAACATATAATTTTATCTGTAACTCCATTTATAAATATTTAGTTTTCATAGTCCATCCATACGAGTGCCTCACACAGAGATGTCTGCAGTAGATGTTAGATTGAGTTGTTTTGTTCCTTCTTTTATTTGTACTCTCAATCATCGTTTGTCTGGGTATGTAAAAAATAATAACATATAATTTTATCTGTAACTCCATTTATAAATATTTAGTTTTCATAGTCCATCCATACGAGTGCCTCACACAGAGATGTCTGCAGTAGATGTTAGATTGAGTTGTTTTGTTCCTTCTTTTATTTGTACTCTCAATCATCGTTTGTCTGGGTATGTAAAAAATAATAACATATAATTTTATCTGTAACTCCATTTATAAATATTTAGTTTTCATAGTCCATCCATACGAGTGCCTCACACAGAGATGTCTGCAGTAGATGTTAGATTGAGTTGTTTTGTTCCTGTTTTATTTGTACTCTCAATCATCGTTTCTCTTGGTATGTAAAAAATACTAAGATATTATTATTTTATCTATGATTCCATGGATAAATATCTAGTTTTCATAGTCCATTCATAACAGTGCTTCACTCACAGAGATGTCTGCTGTAGATGTTAGATTGAGTTGTTTTGTTTCAGTTTTATTTATACCCTTAGTCAGCGTTTGCCTGTATGCGTAAAAAATAATTACATTTAGAATTTTAATTTATGATTCTACTAGCCGGGTACCCGGCTTTGCCCGGGTTTCTGCCGCGTAATATGTGTTTCAGTGAAACTGATTCATAATTTTTTCAACATTAAAGTGCACATCTATATACATAAATGGCTACTTCTGTAAACAATGGCTATTTTTCTGTCTGGATAACTTAAAAAAACTGCATTACACACCCTAAATACAAACGCAAGCTACAAATAATGTTTAGGTAAATAGGAATTGTTATAAGCTTGGCATATTAAAATAAATATATATTTACAGTATCAATCGCACTGGAGTCAACCATTTTCAAATATTGCACGTTAAATAAGTCCCATTATTACAGTCTCTATCCTTGTAACTCCATTTGTGAAAATTCAATTGGTAAAAACATCTGATGTGATTAAGAATTTTTTTTTTCACTATAAACACTTTCCATTTTCTATGTGTTGCCAAAATCAATTCCCTTTTTATTTACCCCGTTAGCGATTATTGGCACAGATAAATATAAAAATCCTAAGAAAGCAATAAATTTCATACTTACTCTAGAGAAGCCTTGGTTCAAAATTTTCATCATGATTACTTTTAATATTGTTGTTGCGAGGCAACCAAATTTTACAACAATGGGTTGAAAATTTAATCATTTAGTGGGGAAATTTCATGAAATTTACTATTTTCCATAACAACTTTTTTAAACTAAGCTTTTTAGAAACAAATTATGGCTTATCCTGCTCCCTGTTACTGTAGTTATCTACGGTGAAAAAATGGTTAAAATCGGTTCAGTAGTTTGGAAGATTACCCCGGACATATATACAAAAAGTAGTCATTTATGTATATAGACTAGCCGGGTACCCGGCCCTGCCCGGGTTTCTGTGGGTGAAGGGTGGTTTAGTGAAACTCATTCATAAATTTCCCAACACTAAAGTGCATATCTATAAACATAATGGCTACTTCTGTAAACAATGGCTATGTTATGAATAAACTATAAAAAAATAATGCAAGCTAAAAAAAAATAGCAAGCTACAAATAATGTTTAAGTAAATAGGAAATGTTATAAGCTTGGTATATTAAAATAAATGTATATTTACAGTATCAATCGCACTGAAATTAACCATTTCCAAATATTGCTCGTTAAATAAGTCCCATTATTAGTTTCTATCCTCGTGACAACATTGATGAGGTGAAAACATCTTATGTACCTAATTTAGAAATTTTTTTGACTATAAACACTTTCTATTCTCTAATTATTGCCAAAATATTTTTTTTTATTTCACCCGTTAGCGATTGTTGACTCAGATAAATATAAAAATCCTTAGAAGGCAATAAATTCCATACTTACTCCAGAGAAGCCTTGGTTCAAAATTTTCAATATGATTACAATCAATATTGTTGCTGCATGGCACCAAATTTTTGCAACAATGGGTTGAAAATTTAATCATTTAATGGGGAAATGGCATAAAATTAACTGTTTTCCATAATAACTTTTTTAGAAATAAATTATAGCTTATCCTGCTCCCTGTTACTGTGGCTATCTGCGGTGAAAAAATGGTTAAAATCGGTCCAGTAGTTTGGAAGATTACCCCGGACATACGTTTTCAAAAGTAGTCTTTTATGTATATAGATGAATAAATAAAAATAATGAATAAATAAATAAATTTGTAACATTTAACAAGACAATGAGCTATACAAATCAGTTTCGCTGGCCGGATGTGGCCTGTGGATCGTAGGTAGGGCATCGCTGATTTATAGATTACTCGTTATTTCAAATCGCTTTAGATTCTTATGGATGAAGATTTAACTTGTCAGAGAAACAAAATCAAAAGTTGGTAAAAAATGAAAAAAGTTTTGAAGTTGGGGGAAATGAAGTGCTTAGGTCAAAAACAGAAAAGAAAAATGCATTCAATATATCCATTTGGGCCGTCATAAACGTCAACGAAAAATTTTCTGTTGAACCCCCCTTTTTTTCATCACTTTTTTTGTTATCAGCAGCATTTTTTAAATTTTGTATATAAAATTTTGCTTGATTTGTTCCAGCCGTTGCTTCAAATTAAAAATTTAAAAAAAAAAAATATCTCTGATAATAAAAATATTTTTGATACTGCCAGTACGGGTACGGCACAAATTATTTCTTTATATCAAAGTATGAACCAACCCAACAATACAAGCGTTATCTACTGCACCAAAAATGATTTTTTGTTTTAAATTGATGCTTGAAAAAAAAACCATTACCTAAAACCATATTGTATTTTGATGGGGAAACAATTCAGAAGAGCTTTCATAAAAGTTATCCAAAATTTGAGCTTCGGTAGTTTTTGCGATATAGTAAAAAATCAATTTTCTTTCCGTTTGAAGGATCGCATAATTGAAGGAGCAAGTGGATAAGGGTGATATGTGACAGTTTTTGAAAAACTTACTTTTTACCATGGATGAAGGTGATAAGGTAATACTCTTTTTTGAAAGTTTTTTCTAGAAATTAAAAAAAAATGTTACATATCACCTTTATTCACTTGCCCCTTCAATTGCGTTTGTGAGTTTACACAATTGAACACACACTAATTTGAGTTCGTGTAAATCGGCGAAATTCAAACGTCACGTATCACCTTTATCCACTTGCCCCTTCAATTTGCAAACTGAAACAGTGGAAATTGATTCCTATGCAAAGAAAGGGGGGAAATGATCAACAGAAGAATATATGCTGTCGCATTATTGTTCAAGTGTTATTTTTATGCCACACGTTCCAGATGGATGAGAAAATGGGATTACACTGAATTCAAAGGCCTAGAAACGCATCAGACTTAGAATATTATGTGTCAGCATGATAAAAGAGGCTAACTCATCCCCGAAAATTTTTTAACCCTTTCAGACGGAATTAAGAAATAGATAACCAAAAATGTTTTTATCTAGTTGACAAAGTGCTATTGCTAAGAATATCTTATAAACAAAATTTTAAGTTTGTAGATAAAAAATGAAAGGAGTTATGATGCGTCAATTTTTTTCAGATACTATCGCCCCCGCTTAATCGAGTAACGGATATACGAATACCCCGCTTATACTAATAAAACATCCCGGAACCCATGCCATAGGTGCAATGTTAAAGATCCCCGCTTAATCGAATACTATTTCTTGGAACCGACAGAATTCGTTAAAGCGAGGCCGGCAGTATATATTTTTTATTTCACATATCACCTTTAAAACGATAAATATCATTCAATTTTTCTTGTAATATGTTCTCCAAAACTCAATAAAGCATAATATAAGCATTTGAAATTGTGAATAAAAGATTACATGTTTTTGAAAAAAATCAGGAAAAGCACGCATTTGGACGGCGGCAGCATGGTTGAAAAAGCAACCCAATACCAGTCTCCCAATGCATTCTTGGTAATGCTGCCAAGCCCTAAAGCAGAAAATGTTGCATAAATAATGATGAAGAGATTGTAAGGAGTCAACTACAGAATAATAATAATAATAAGTAATTTAATTTATTAGTAAATGATTAGTAGATGTTTAAAGTTCATGTCCGGTGTACTACACTGCAAAAAAGGAACTGTTGTTTTTACAGTATAATACTAGCAGCCGAGGTTCCAATTTGAAACTGTAAAATGCACAGAGCTAAACTGTAAAACTAGCAATTTTAGTTTCTTACTGTAAAGTTAGAAATTTTACATTTTGTTGCCATGAAATTTAGCTGTATAATACTGTAAAAACAACAGTGTAACACTTGCAGCTGAGGTTCCAGTTTGAAACTGTAAAATACACGGTAATAAACTGTAAAATTAGCAGTTTTAAAAGTTTATTACTGTAAAATTAACACTTTTCGC